>VZTF01009527.1:0-233363 GCA_013397755.1 Cnemophilus loriae | reverse complement strand
TTGGTCCAGCCGACACAACATCAGAGTACAATTGTTTAGTGTTGAGAAGAACTCTTTGAGAGAATTATTTAATGGAGCAAAGAGACGGTTTTTGCTTGATATTCAAGCCTTACACATACCATGTAGTGAGATACCATGTAGTGAGAAATTTAACAAGAAACTGCTTTCTAGTGTAAACCACTTTGTAACTACAAGAATAGTGTATAGAAATATACCAATTTTGGTATCTAGACCATATCAAATAGGCACAGTGCCTTCGGGGACTCCATTTCTCATCCAGTATGCAGTCTTTTTTGGAGCTCCACACTGGTGACTCTGAATGATGCAGTTTGCTGCTCTGCCTTCTATAGTTTAGAATGAAGGGCTTTGGACTGACCTTTGAGAGTGATTGTCTTGTCATCTGATGAGTAGGATTGTTGAAGAGAGATTCCTTTCAATAACAAAAGGGAAGAGATGATAGGCAGGGGATTCTCAGTGTTACAGGATTCTGTGCCTGCCCTTTTCGTAAGGCTCTGACCTTTCAGACATCCAGGTAAAGGGTGGAGTGTGTTTTGTTGTTGTTTTTCAGATAGCCAAGCCTAGCTCACACATTTATTCCACAGCAGGAAGATGCATCGAGGTGTTTTTGTGAGTGCTGCTTCAGTTGGTTCCTTTGAACTGTTAAAGTTCTCAGTTCTGGTTCTTTGCTCCACTGCAGCTTGCAGATACAATGATAGAGAAATTCCTGATCATCTTTATGTTGAACTAGATTGATTCAAGTGGCATCTATCAAAGTTTTGACACCAAATCTCTAGCAAATATTTATCTTCAAAGACCACAAATGATGGAGACAAAAGCTGTGTGTTTGTCTTAGTGGACCGCTACAGTGTTATTACAAGTTTTGGCTTCAGATCATGTGTGTATCCAATTTTGACATGGGGAAAGCACCTGAGCATCACCAGTGAATGCATTGTTTCAGTTGAAATAAAAAAATAAGTTTTACCCATTCAGACAATGTTGCAGACTTTGACCCAAGCAGTTAAAATATGTGCAAAGTTATAAGCAACTGAAAAAAATTCATATGGTGAAGGTAAAGGAAGATTTAGATACTATCTTCAGAAGTCTGTTCTGAATGTGAACACAAACCTCAAGCAATAATTGAGGAGGCTATTACCTTGGAAACTGGCAGAGCTTTACCAGAAGCTGAGAGCTTGATGACATGAGCGTGCATTGCTGGTACCTTTCTCTTATGAGATGCTCACAAGAACGCTAATAAGCAGTGCTGATGATGAGAGGGGATGGAAGAAGGCTTATGTAGTGGTGTATGGACAGTGATCTAACTTTCTTTGCTTTCTTATTTTAAAAAAAAAACCCAAACTGTAAGGGGAATAGCTTACTCTGTGTAAATATCAAAGGAGCTGACAGTTGCTGAATTTGAAAGCTATTGACTGTTGACTGTACAACAATGCCTAAGTATTGCATCTGTTTTTTCTTTTAAGACATTGAGCCTCTGTAGGAAAATTTTGACTCTTCAGCAGTATGTGATGAAGATGAGTAGGAGTTTATCTGGCTGTCTAAATGTGGAAAAACATGCTGGCCTGCTCATTCTTCTTGATCTAGCCTTAGCATCAAAGGAAATTTGCTTTGCATTATGAAGATTGCTGATGTCAGAAGGAAAAAAAATTAGGCCCAGATGGCATGATGCTAAATAGAGCTGAGTACGAAGTGTGCGTGTAGAAAGAGGCCAATCAGTTTTTGCTGATCCTGTATAAGTGTGAGGAGGAAGAAAAATATTTGCTTTTCAATTCATCTTCCTTAAAGAGACCCAAACTGTGTATATGTTATAGCTGAGCAGAAACCTACATAAAAAAAATCTCACTGCTTTTAGAAGAATGATCCTGTTGTTAGTTCTCATAATTCTCATCTCCATCATGTTTTGTTATTGACTGTTATCTGGAACCCTAATTTCATGAGTAAACGTGGATCAACCCTCTGCAGATGAGAAAAAAGGTTAGTTAATTGCAAGTGTAGTAATTGTTCTTGAGTTGTTAAAATCCTCAAGTGAGCAAAAATTTTTTTTACATTTGAGTAAGTTGGATACTCATTTATCTAGAAAGGACAAATATATCCAGATTTGAAGACATGTATATTTTAAGTTAGGTTACTAGTAGAAGATTTGTTTTCGAATAAAAAGTGTTGATGCCCATAAAATGACACTTGTAAAATATTCAAGGAAGAAAAGCCCTAATATTATTTACTTCTCACATTTAGAGCAGGAATACCAGGTGCTTCTGTTTTCATCAGTTTCCTGGAAACAAAAACCCAGGCAATCTAAAATGTCTTGTATGGAGCCAAGTTTGATTTGTTTTATACCATTTACATTTATTCCAAGATAACTCTAGGTTAGGTTCTGGTTTCTTTGCATATTATGAATAAAAAATAAAAATCAAGCTTACAGTCTTTATTTTGTACGTTTCTACATGTAGTAGTGCTATGCATCAGTGCTGTCGTTCTTTGGTGTGAATTTACAATGTTACATGCTCATAGCAAGATCTGTTTGTTCTTTTAATTTGGGTAAGAAAGGTGAAAATTCAGACCACATTTGATTCTTCTTCAGTAAAGTTATAGTGTTGACTAGCAGGATTTTTGCTGTATAAACTTTCAGTTATTATGCTGATTAATATTGCTCTGAAATATTTTGTAGATTAGGTCACTGCTTGTAAAGGTCATTACTTCTTAATAAAACATGTTTCATTTTTATTAGACATTAAAAACCCATACACACATTTGCACTGTTTTATCAGAATATTTTTATTGTGTCTATTTTGTTTGCTCTCTTTATCACTTTGATTTGATATGGATCTTTCTGGTGGTACATATGTATGTGCTGTATGCATATCCTTATATATGTGCTCTTTTTTCATAGAGTACCTAGTATCATGGTGGTTGTGGTCTGAGATTTCCCCTGCCCACACTACAAAGAAAATGCTGAATCACAATCCATGCCTAACAGGTTTATTTTAAAGGTTGAGAGGAGGAAGAAGACATTACACAAATGAAGAGGACAAAAGATCTTTCATACATATGATATATTGTTTTTTTGGCTTTATTTAGCGTCTTATAATATATATGAGACTAGGAAGTAAACAGAGCAAAAAGGTGAATTTCACAGGATGTCAGTAAACTGGAAGGATTCAAAGACTCAAGGAGGTTTTCCATCCATTTCTGTGTCTAAAATCTAGGTATTACTGCTTTTATTCACTAAGTTGCATTGTTACAACATTCTGTGGGTGGCAACCTTTTCAAAAGGAAAGAAAAAGG
Organism: Cnemophilus loriae; assembly: GCA_013397755.1. Classification (NCBI taxonomy): domain Eukaryota; kingdom Metazoa; phylum Chordata; class Aves; order Passeriformes; family Corvidae; genus Cnemophilus; species Cnemophilus loriae. The sequence goes on along the minus strand of VZTF01009527.1, from coordinate 230,063 downwards.
TGGAAATAAGATTTAGCTATGGCCCTCTCTTTGGTGTCCATAACTAGTGTCATTGGTCACTAAGGTTGCTTCAGGCAATAAAGGTCTATGCTAATCCTCAGTCAGTAGAAAACCTTTAAAATACCCCATTTCTAGTAATTCTCCTCTTGGCTCAACCTCTAGCTTAGAGTTGATTATAAAGGAACAAAATCAAAACAAAAGGAATAGGCTGAACCTAAGATTCCAATGCTCTTTCAGTTAAGAAGATAAGCAAAAAGCAAAAAAAAAAGTTTGGTTTTGTCTGGTGTGTTATCTGGACATGCATCTGGAAACTTTGTTTAGGCCTGGAAACAGATGATGCTTTTTATAACAACTTTTATAACTATTGGTTACTTTTTATCAGAAATAGTCCAACCAGCAATATGTGAGTTGCTTCCCTAAAGCTTTTAAAGTCACGATATATGACTTTCACAGGTGTTGATTTGGTTTGCTACGATATTTTAGCTTAAGTGTTTTGGCACTTTTCCATCAACATTCTTTTTGACTAGCGAAGTTGTGTCCTTCCTCCCCCCACTCTGAAAGAGACCAAGGTGATAGTGTCTAGAAAATAGTATGTACAATGTGTTGGCTACATTAATTTTGAAACCTGTTCACTCTGCTTTAGCATGGAATATGACTCTAAGGAAATATTCTGTATAATAATACTGTGAAGAAAAATAGATTTTGTTGTGACCTTTAAGCTGAGCTTTTCTGTTCTGAACCACATTATTTTATTAAATACAAGGGAAGTGGAGCCAGCCTGTGACCTTTTGTTACCATGCAGCTTTGAGAAATGGCAAAAGTCATTCTGATACTCAAAAGTTCTGTTACGGAGATACTGTTCTTTTTTTTTTTTTTTTTTAAGAGGGGGAAAAAGCCCCACCAGCCAACCTTGAAAATATTTAGAATTGTAGTCCTTTACCAGAAAAATGGAACTGTTTTCAATATTGGCATAAATTAGAGCTGCTTCTAGAGAGACAGTAATATCAGAAATGAATCACAATCCGTGTTTTCCACAGCCCTTTTTGATACCACAGGTGCTTAATACCTCTGAGGAATGCTTTTTCTCCTCATCAGTCCCTTCAAGAAAGGAAGCTCTAGCAGAGAACTTGTTAAATTATTTATCTTAATTTTCAGGACTTTTGTGAATCTGCATTTGTAGTTCTGTATCTTTGCTGCAATAGGATAGTTCGCTTTCAGCTAGTGTATCACTCGTATCTTACTAATTAAGAGATACAATGTCCAGAGGAATCAAAGGTGTTCTTTGCTTTAAATATAGTTGTTGCAATTTAATCTTATTCCTTAAAACCTTTTCCCACTCTGCTGCTCAGTTCAGGGTTACCACAGAATAGTGATGACCTTCCCTGGGGTGCCAGATGAGGCACCTGTTTGGAATCAATCCTTCTGCAGGACTGGAGTATTAGAGGCATGCATGCCACTCTGTAGTGCTTTGCAAAACTCTTCTCATTAACTATATGTTGGGATAGCTTTAGAGCACTAAAAATATTATGTGTAGAAGCTATTCATGAGTCAGGATTAACCCTGAAGTGTTCTTTTAATTTGTTTCAGCTAGCAGGCTACCAAATGAAGCTGCTCCCAGGCTTTCTCCCATGGTTCTTCAGAGATATAGATCTTCTGGACAGTCTTGAACCTTATGTGTGTTTTTCTAAAATTTATATTGAAGATTCTTCCTGTAGGTATTTCCCTTATCTCCTTTACCAGTGAGGATATCACCTTTGTGCTTCTGACATTCTTCAGTTCTGATCATTGACCTGGTTCTGAACATCTCTCTTCTGGCAGATGATGTTGCATTGTAACAAATAGATGAAAGTGATGCTTTGGAAATTTGCTTCCAAGCAGGTAGACCTCAGCTAGCCCTGTATCTCTGGAGTATGAAACCACAGTGTATTCATCCTGTGTCAGATCCTCCTTTTCTGGATAGCTCTTATGCTTCCAGGACGTGCACAGATTTAGAATTGGACAAACCTGTTAATGAGAGCAGGCAATCCAGTCAAGTTTTTTAAAACTTGTTTTACTAGATTTTTAAAACTATACCAAATGGAAAAAACCTAATGTTTTTGATGATATTGTTAGAATTGGAGCTGTGGAGTTATATTAGTGAAGGATGTTCTGAGCAGTTTAAAGTTGCATTCGGACGATGAGAGAAATTGCTTTATTTTGATCAATGTGAGTGTACTTCGTAGAAGGAGAGGACTTCGTAACTGCTCTTTTCTGTAAGCACTGTCTAAAGACTAAAGTCTTCTGGATAGACAAATAGTACTTGAATCCAGTTTGCTACTTGGACCCGTGCTATGCTTCCAGCAGGTGGGCTGAGAGAGTTTATAGATGAGGAAGATAAATAATATGCATGTACTGTGTCACTGACAACTGATGCTGTTTCGTTTTTAAGCCTCAGTTCCCTCCATTTACCACTGCAGTTCTCTTCTTCTGCCCTGGGCTTTCAGGAGGAGTGAAACATGGCAAACCATTAGCCGGATACAAGAGACACATCTGAGTTGTTCATCAAGGAGCAGGTAGATTGAGAGATGAGGAAAAAGCCCTAGGCTCCCAAGTTCCCTGATACAATCCTGAATGAGCAAAATCTGAAACAGCTTGACCAGCTGTTGCAGCCTGGAAGTGGGCATGATGTTTGTTGTAAATTTGTGTTGGGCTGAACAAAGACACTACTCCATGTGTCAGGGAACTCTTATGCTTTATTGTATAGTTGCCTTTATTACAGCAACTACTTAGTCATAGAAGTGTTGGCTAACAAGCTCTCAACTTTTATAACTATCTTTAACAAACTCCCAACTCCTGCAACAGACTTCAGGTACAGAGTGAGGGATAGAATACAATCACTGCACTTGCCAGGATAAAATGAGAGAAATCAAGATGGAAGAGATAGAAAGAAAAAGGTCACCAGTCCTTAGATCGTATGCCCTTCCTGCTGCCGTGGATGGTCCAGAACTGAGGTCACCAAAAGAGAGGGAATGATTGCAGGACCTATCCACTTCCTTTGATAGTTTACCTGGTGCACACCTCTTGTGTAAAATAGATTTTTCACACCATTTGCGCCGTGTAGTTCATGCATGCATTTTCAACCTTTTGGAGCCCTCCAAGAAGTGATGGGGGCAGGACTTGGGGATCTATGGTGGTTATAGAGCTCCTTCTAGTGAGCTGTCCAGGACTCAACCCTTTTCTAGACACAGGTGCGCTAAGCATGAATGTCAAGGCAGAAAACGATGTTGGCTCAGAACAGCACTGCTGCATCTCTGCAGGACCTTCTCTTGCAATCACAACTTTCCCGTTGCAACGATTGGAATGTTTCAGATAGAACATACTATCGTGCTTATGCCTGATCCTCTCTACTACCAAGTTCTCTCAGCTAAGGTACACACAATACTCAAATCATGCTTACCTTATAAAGCTATATCTTGAAAATAACTCAAAGATGATGGGGCAGGGCAGCTTCATAAGCAATTGTGAAAGGATTGTGTTTTCAGTTAATGAAGTGGCTTTGCAGTGTTTTTATTCAGTTTTAGGAAAGAAACAGCAGTAAGAGATTTGGGAGACCCTTTATGTGATAGTGTGGTAGTAAGAGGCAGGGGAGGAATAATCTTTAATGTTAGCAATACAGAAGTATGAAGGCAATGAAAACAAGGATCATGTAAGGGAGGGTAGTATTGATGTGGCAATAGTGCATGGTGGCTTGGCAATAAAGGAAAATAGAAGGGAATATGGCAGGGATGCAAACAGGTCTGTTAGAGTTTTTTAGCTTGCTGGTTAAGGATCAATACTTTATTAGAGAATGTGTCTGAACTATGTGGATGTGGGAATACTTTCTGAGCAAGGGAACTGCGGAGATTTTCTGGGAAGATCTATCATCTGAATGATGAAGGAAGCAGGATCTTTGGTGTGCTCTGGAGCACAGCTTCCTATTTATATTGATTTAGAGTTGGTGGTAGCAATTATGATGTGTTGTACTCACACTGATGTAAAACCTACCAGGTTTCAGTCTGAGCTTTTAGTTTGCCAGTTAGTGGAGCTGCTTCAGTCTCCACTCATTTACCAGTTCATTCAGTTGAAACTTATCATGACATGTGGTACCTGTCTACTGATCTGCTTGAATCCAACTGATGTCTGATGTAGAGAGGAAGCCTAATTTGTTTTACATGCCACTGACATCTCTAAATGTGGCAATAAAAAATTGCCTGTAATGTCTGTAGTCCTGAAACACATGTGAAGACATTCTTTTTTATCTGCTTGCTTGCTTGATTACATTCTTTCCTGTGATGACAGGAAAAAGCCCCTATTTATCTTCTCACAGTGCCTTCCTTTGGTTTTGTGTAATATGTATTATAGGAAGGTTAAGTGAGACCCAGAATTGACATGCTGAAAAAATTAAGATCTCTTTGCCTAACTGAATTCTTGTCCATAATTTGGAATTTTCATACTACTTAGTAAGACCCCTGGAGGACCAATACAGTTTTGTTTCAACACATGAAGAGATACATAAATTCCTATCTGGTGAAAGAAGAATTCTTGCTAAAATAATAAAACAGCAGTTTGTTTTTATAATTGACGTAAAAATCCAAGAGCTGCAGCTCATATTTTGCTTAATTAATAATGCCTCCCTTTGTTTTTCTTTGTTTGTTTGAATTCTGTTTTAACACCCAACAGGAAGCTGAACTCCAAATTATCTGTTTAATTTGTGGGAAACAAGTGAGGCAAGAAATCCTGTGTTTGCTGAAGGTTAGTTAAAGTGCTCGTAAATAGATTATATAAGTTCTACTACACCTAAACCAAAATGTAATCTTTGGAACATTTTTAGGAAGGACGTATTGTGGCTTAGTTCTAAGATTTCCAGTCCTGTTCGAAAAACTTGGAGAAAAATTTTTCACTTACAATTATTAGGGAGTGGGTGCTGGATAAACAATGACATTGCTTTTTAGCTTCCTGCCAAAATTATCTCTATATTGTTGTGTGTTTTGTGGATATACATAGCTGCTGTTTTTCTTTCAGACTTAACTATCAATTTAGGTTCATTGGTATTTTTGCCTTGATTCATTTTTTCATCCTCTATTGTTAGCTTTTGGTTCTTTCAAGACCATTTTCCTTATTTGTGTGATCTGGCAGGAGGGTCTTTACATTTATACCAAATTCTACGGCTGATAGTTAAATCTACAACATGAAAAGATAAAAGGAAACTTTTTCATCTCACTTTTCTACACAAGATATTCTGAGGAGAAACCTATCTATTTGCTGCTGTGAATTGGTTGCTTGGTTGTACTGAAAATAATGTTGAAATATTTCATAGCTTTTTTCTTTGAATGATCTTGCTGCAGTGTCCCCATTTATCTGTCCTTGAGCCTTACAGACAAACTTATTCTCATGGACCGCTGTAATGAAGATTAGGCAGACTCTGAGAGTGTAAAGTTTTAGATTTTGTTTCCCAAGTAAATAACTACCTGGCACTGAAAGGGTTTTCCCATTTTATCAGCACGGGCAGTTAATCACTCATGGGCTACAGGGGCTGCTTTTACTGTTTGTTGGCTCCTGGGCCACTTCTTGTTGCTTGGGTCGTTTCAGTATATTGCATCATCTTGTCCAGAGCTCATGCAGAAATGTTAGTAATTCATCTTAGCATTTTCCTGTGTCAGCTGAGATTGCAAACCAAACTAACATCATTTTTCAAAATGCCACTTTAGGTGGCAAAGAACTGAATCCTGTAGTCCTTACTCAGCCAAAAAAAAAAAAAAATTAAAAAAAAAAATCATGTTTGCTGATTTAACAGTATTGCATCAGACTCAACTGTCTATAGAATTAGAATATTCTGAAGTTTACCACTGATTTCAGTTACTTTAGTTATTTTCTGCCAATATTAAGAATGAACTGCACTACACTGTAGATTGTTTTTTACATGTTTGTAATATCTGAATGGAAATTTGAGATGCGTAATTTTATTTGCTTAGGTACAGATTCTAATTGTATAATTGACTTGAAAATGTTACAAGCAGTAACACTTTTGACTTACATTTGTGGTAATACATCCAGTCTTGAATACTTTCCCCTGTCTGGGGTTTGCATGAGATTTTCTTCGACCTGCAGTCTTAAAGTAACCAGAATTTTGACTGAATTTTTTGCCAGGTGAGGAGCTAGAAGATAGTGATTGCCTTCAAATTTCATTAAGTAGAGTGGCTCAGCAATGAAAACATCCTTTTAATGCTTCAGGACCTGAGAGTTCACAGTCAACTCAGCCCTATTGTTTACTATAGAATTCATAAATAGAAATTATTAATAATGACCTACAATTTTTAGATCACACTATATTAAAAGGTAGAGGATGTAATCTCCAGTAAAGCATGCCCTTTGCTTTGGACTCTTTACTGTTGAAAAAGGTTTGTTTGCTCAAAACTGTGCTTCTCTTTTAGTGGTATCTGTTGACCTAATAAGGTATTATTATTCTGTATAAATCTTGCCTTGCTCTCTTAGAATACAGTTAAAAATATCAGTCAGTCATGAGGTGCAAATCTGTAGAAGATCATTAGTTTCTTTCTCTAGGAAGAAAAAAACGAGGAGTTGTTTTTAAAAGGAGTTATAACAGTTAGAGTTGCTATTAAAAGTGTAACTGATACAACTGAAAGTGCACTAATGTTGGGAGTTTACTGTTTAATTTTTCAGTTCTTCTAAGTCATACTTATTAGAAAGCACAGCAACTTTCTAATTTAAAGGAAAGGGTATGAGAATGAAGGAAATGCCCCCACATCTATGGGTAAAAGTAATGTCTTCCAAGACTTATTTCTCTTCCACTTCCATAATGTCAGAGGCATTAATAAATCTTTTCTTGCTCAATTGGTAGAATGATAACCTCCATTTTATAGATAGGTAAAAACATGAAAGGTCAGTAAATTTAGGAGCTAATTCTGGCAGGCTGCACTACAGTATCATTTTTGTTTGGAGAGAGCAGTTATGAGTGATTCCACTGACTTGTTTCCCACTTTTGTGGATTTAGTTTGAAAGACAATTTTGGGGTGAATAACGGTACTCTCCAGTATAGCCTGTTCTGAAAGGAGTTGTTTGGCTATCTTGGCAAAATCATAGATTACTGTATGATTGAATAACTCATTGAAATTAGTTATAGAAACAGCCAGATGCTTAGATATATTTGGTCAGAGTATTTTCTCAGCTGCCCTCTTACCCTGTAGATTTTTGTGTTTCTGCTATCAGTCATGTATTCAGGGAACACAGAAATCCTCAGGTCTTGCACCACTCAACCTGAAGGCTGAGGTTCCCTGAAATAGGATTCTTGAACTCTTTATTAATTTTAGCGAAGTCATTTACCGTAAGGTAGTTTAAAAAGTAACATTTGCATTTGATATGTGACCCTGTGGTTTTATGGAGGGTCGAACCCAGCTATGTAAGATGTGAAACAGAAACTTGCTCTAGATTTTGTGTTCCAGACAATTAAAGCAAATGCAACACCAATGCAAGACGTGTTCTGGGACATAGATTCTCATTATCTTCTATCATCTTTTCTTTGTTTTAAAAACATTTTTAGGACAGGATCTTGAGCTTGTGTTTGTGCCTCAGGGAGTTACTGGCTATGAAACTAGCGTGAGGGAGTCCCCCTTGGACAGTGTAAATAGATCAAAGGCCATACTTTACTGTGCCCAGTTTTGAAATATATGTGTTTTTTTTTTTTTTTTTTTTATGGCTTTGTTTTAGTCCTTGGCCAAGTTGATTACTTTTGATATTCAGAGGGTGGTATAATTGTGCCCCTTAACTCATCAGTTGCAACAGACAGAAAACCTTTCCTGATTTTGACTGTTTTCCAAGCAAAGCTGAATGGACTAACTCACTTAAAAAAAAAAATGCAAAATGAAAGGGACGATCTGCCTTTGCACTGAAAGCTGAATGTTAGATGAAATCAAGGTTTTTTGTCAGGAAAGCAATTTGGAGTTTTTAATTCTTTACTTTGGTGGGTCTGCTACTCGAAGGGCATCAAACAAAAGCAGCACTGTTTTTCCACAGATGCAAAATGAGTATGCAGTATTCTGAAGGTGTATAAAATGCTTAAAAATCTGGGATTCATTTACTGCATACTTTAGCCAAGGCATATTAATGTCTCTTTAAATGTGTGAACTGACAATGTAATATATGGAGTCTACAGAGTGGAATGTCTTAGTAGATGGTCCCAATCAGTTGCAAGTAGTGAGCCATAGGAAAACACCTTATGAATGAAATTATCTAACATATATGATACCCTGTCTATTGTATTTAAGGTAATTTTGAGGAAAAAATTTCTTGGCTCATTAATACGGAAATTAAGAAATCTATACCTAAGGTGGAAAAAAAGGAATATGTTTTCTACAAAACCTTTGTGATATATCTCTGAGTGAAGTGATATATATAGGGGAGGTTTCAAAGTGTGCTCTTTCTATTTTCTACTACTGCCTGTACAGAAATGGAAGTAGAGCAGTTTTTTTCCATTTGGGAATGAGATCCAAAAGTCCTAAAGCTTCAGCATATTCTAATCAATTAATAAATTAACATGAAGCATCATCTCTGTCCTACCCAAGACTCCCTGACTGATAACAGCATAATTGCTTGGACTGTAAGAACATGTAACATCAGAGTATTTTAGAGAGTTGTGTTTGGTCCAACAGGCGTCTTACTGAAAACCTCAAGAGCAGAACTCACTCAAAATATCTGAATATGTGTTCCTCAAAGTGAGTGTGTGTTCTGAAAGCTTACAACAGTATAAATTAGTTACACCGTGGAAATAGTGTAAACGTTATCTGAGTATGTGAAGACTAGAATGGGTAGCAGTAGATTTTGAGTTTTTCTAAAGTAGGGAGTAGGTAGAGCTTTTCTGCTGCACTAAAATAAACATTAAAATGTTGTTTAAAATCCCTGTACTCAAAACTCACTTATCCCCATTTTAGTGACAAGGGGTGGTTAGCCATTCTTTTTTAAGTTTTACTGTCATATATGCTGTGATTCTTTTGATAGTACATCTGGGGAAAGCACACATTTGAGAATTAGAAACAACTGACTCCAGTTTTATAGTGGTGACATTACAAAATTGTGACAGCTAGAATAACTTGATATCTGTTGCTGACCTTTTCCAAAGATATTTAGTGTTAGAATGTTATTGGAATAATTCCTTGATTAATACCCTGTGGAATTTGAAATTGCTTGGTGAATCAGGGCCTGAGGGTGATATTTAGAAACTGATCAGAAAGTGTGCATCAGCCTCAAGAAGTTCAGTTTGGAAATTGGGTTTAGATCATTATTTGTTGTCAGAAAAACAGAGGATGAGCTAGAAGCAAGACGTGTCTCCACATGTGGAGTGCTGTTCTGGTTTGTTTATGCTGTTTATGTCTACTGCCTTCTGTTATTACCATTCTTGTTCTTCAGTTTTTCTGTTTCAGATCCTTCTGTTTCTCCAATGCAGAGACTTTGTTCCAGTAACCTGAACAGTATTTAATAAAGCTTGATATTCTAGGACATTTAAATAGTAAAAATTTATAGAAATGACACTGGGCGTTTCATTTGCATTGTTAGACATGGAAATGTTTTACTGCACTTACCTGTGTTTTATTGTTTCCTTACCCTGGAATTGCATGTATGGGGTAAATGAAAGGATGAAGAATATTTACATTTGGTGATGCTAATTCAAGTTACAGACAAAGATATTGCTTTCTGCCTTTCATTCTGCCTTCAGAATAGGGAAATCTTCTGATTTCCTGCTCATCCCCTCCACAGGATGTGCAGGACAGATTATCCATGCTGGCCTTGTATGAATCCAAGTGATGTGACTCTTAGCTACCAGCATTGAAGTTTATCTTGGCTTTCTGCCAGCTCCGGGTCTCTTGGTATTTAATTTCATATTGAAAGGAAGAATAGAACAAAGAGTAATGATAATCTGTCATGCTTTAGGATGGCTGTTGCTTTCAGGTGTGCTCAGAGAAATTTTGGCTGTTTGAATTGCAGCAGTTGTTTCCTTTGGTGCCTTATAATGAATTGAGCTCTTTGCCTGAAGATATTGTCCCAGGTACCCCTCTGACATGGGGTCATATTCAGTGTTCTGATTCTTGTCTTCAAAGCACCCAGCAGCAATGTGTCCAAGGAGGCACTGCTTTGATGTGGTATCCAACTGACATAAAATTCTGCAATAGATCATGACAAAAACATCAAATCTCATAAGAGGACAGTTGATGGGCTTTATTGCTGACGTGATTGTGGAAAGCTGCAGATCCACTGCCTCTAAGATCCTAGTATAAAACTCACTTCTCTTTAAAATAATTTTTCTGGTGTCAGTGTCTAATAAAAAGAAGTTCTAAGTGTGTGTTCTTGTCTTCTAAGTAAAAAAGCGATAGCAACGTGTCAACAATGCTCTTAATGTCTGGAGGTGCCCTAATGATAAACCTGGTATCATACCTGAATAGACAAACTAAAATGCTCAGAAATCAGCCAGGACAAAAGGCAGATCGAGACCTGTTTCACACCTTCCAAAAGAAGGTGCAGATAAAAATTCTGTGTCTTCTGTAAATGTTGCCAGACTGGGCACTACAGTAGTTTGTTATAAATATGTAAACTCAAGAATGTGCTAAACTTTGAGACTAAACCAATAATCTATTGTCAGATAATTTACTGCAGTTTGCTGAGTCCATGCTCTCTACAGCTAAAGTGCTGTGTGTTGCAGCTTGTGGTCCAGTTCTTCCAGTCCTATTTTAGTGGCTTTTGGGCACATAACTTGGCACACTCTCCGGATGTGAACTGAGATGTGCTGGAAAACACTGTGCAGCTTTGTACTCCTCTTGAATGTCATTGGGATGGGAGAACCCTCACAGAGATCAAGTGATGATGTTCGAATGTAAGCTCAGTGAAAGCAGAACTGTTAAACATTCTCACAGTATAAAAAATGCTAACTAAAACTTCCCAAGAAAATTGAAAGTATCCTTCCCATCTACTGGTTAGCAAGGAAGTCAAATTGACAAGCAAATACTTCTCTATTTTTTTTTCATTTCTTTGTTTTCTATTTAGGTGTTGTGGTCTTTACACAGGAGTTAAAATATGTAATGTAGGGACATGTAATGTTAAAAGTATCTATGGAACAGATTCTGCCTCAGAGCATGAAGGTGAAGTAAATAGTTGGAGAAGGTTGAGGTAATTCTGTGGTATGTGTCTTTCCTCTGCCCTAAACTTAATGTCTGAAAGCTTAGAAATCTTCTTTACACTGGTCCTTTTCTTTTATAGTTGTGGGGTTTTTTTGTTTTTCTTTTTTCCCCTGGACTTTTTCTGGTGTGTTAGTTCTGTGTGGATAGTTTTTCCTAGGTATCAACTGCATTCCTCCCCTTTTACTTGTTTTCTTTAATTTTTATTTATTTATGCATATCTGACACTACATGCTCATAGCACCTTTTTATGTTCCACAGCTGACTTAATTTGTGAAAGATGCTAAGTGCTACAAAAGGACCAGTAAGAGAAATATAGGTGGATAGGTGGGCAACAAGATAGGGCAATCAGTTTACAAAAAATCCCCAAACAAATGTTGTCAGCAAACAAATGACAAGTCCCAACACATCTTACTTTTATAGTATTTCTGTATTTTTTTTAACACATCGCTCAATATTTAACAGTTTCACCAGCCTTGAAATGAGAATAATTGCTTTGAAAAATGGATTCAGATTTAATTTCACTCTACTCTCCCAGTAGCAATGTGTCTTCTGCTAAAATGCTATTTTGTAACTTCAAGGAGGATCCTTAGTAAATTACGACCCTTGCATTCTCTGTCCCATGAAACAGTGGGGAGTGCGTGGTTTTCTAGCAAACCAATACTTTCCAAAATATAATAGTGTCACGCCTTTCCTTTGTCAAAGTTGTAACTCCTTTGGTCTTTCAGCGTGAAGGTTAGTATAGTCTAGACCTCATTTGGAAGAAATTATATTTTAAATCAAAGCTGTCAGCTCAGGCATAAATAAATTCCTATTTCATAACCACTTACCTTATGTCCTTCCTGTGTGTGAGAAAGGATTTGTTGAGGGGTTTGTGGCATGGCTGTGGCATATGAATGCTACATTTTCTGTGCAGTATGGATGAACACTAAAAAAGGAAAAAAAACTGGCGTGAGAACTGATACAGACTATGGCATATCTAGTGAAATACTCAATGGGGGCATTCTACAGCAGCCATTTAGGCAGACAATTTGTCAGATGTTCGGCTTACCCTGAGCTTTCTCATCTGTCAGTTCTGAGCCTGCAGTGTGCTAAGGCTGAATGAGCTTGCATTGCATGTGTGTTTAAGGAATACCGGACAGCCCAATGTTTTAGTCTGTTAGAGTTACTGATTTTCAGTTAAATTCACTTAAGAACCTTGACTGGGCTTGATGGGCAGGCTTTGTGAAAGAAACTTCATGTTTGGGAGATAAACTGGAGCCATGCCACAAATACTTTCAAACCCCACTCAAACGTCCTCTTCCGCACACTCTGCTTTGGTAAATCTCAACATTTTCCCTACCTGCTGTGAAGAGCCAAGCCACGGTTTATATGAAGCACTCTATACATCTTTCTATTTTTTTTTTTTTTTTGCATTGATGTGAATTTCATATTTTTGTGAGTTGTGTGACTGCATTGTAATTGTGTACATGTGCGTTGTTACAGGGACCTCAGTGCATTAGCAATAAAGTGCACTAAGACTGGGAGTTTACTGTTTAATTTTTCAGTTCTTCTAGGAAAAAAGATTTTGCAGAGTCACACCATCATATGAACAAACAGTAATAAAAATGTTTACTCCTAATAAAGTGAACTTGGGCCTTGATCCAGTTTTTGACACTTATCAGCAATGCCTTTGCGAACTGGCAGTGTGAAGGATTGTTTCTGAATTTAGCTGACACAGGATATATTTTCAAGTCTGCATTCTTTGGGATCCCAAATTTTAGAAACGTAAATGATCTGGAAAGTTAAAAAATGAAAGTAACTGTGATTGAGTGGAAGAATGTAATATTGAATCTATGCTGAATATTTGTGGTATTGTTTGCAAACATGACCAATCCCATTTATTGGGCAAGTGAAACATGTCTAAATCTGCAGGGTTTGGGTTTCTTTTTTTTTTATGGGAAGCTGCACAGATTTGTTTTATTTTGTTCTATTTTACTATTCTTTCTCTGAGTAGTTCTGTAATGACAACAGAAACCTTACTGTTCTTGTAAAATACCCTTAGCCTAAATATTTAGAGTTGTTTGTCTTTGGTTTGGGAGTCTACCTACCCTTTCAATCCATTTTTATATTATGAAATATTGAGGTTTTGAAAGACATTTATCATCCTTTAGCAGAAGGGAGAAAATTCACTGCTGGCAATAAATGGATGCAGCCATATTGCTATTGCTGAAATAACATCTGCTTATGGGATACACACACACACATCATGACTTTGATCCAATGTTATTTTTTCCCTATATCAGTAGGATTACGTTGGGAACCATAACTTTTTTTCTTCTGTATAGTACTGCTAAATATTCTCAGCTATTCAAAATCAGCAACATTTTGTAAATGAGCATATCGTATAAACTCAAATATGTATTCCTTCGGACCTTTAAATCCTGCTTTCCGCATACAGACAGATTGTTGGTGTAGTAAATTAAAGCTGCCTTACTGCAGTGATTTTGTCCAATGTTCTATCACAGACCCACATTAATATTTTATCCCCTTTAATATCATTACATGATGCAGGCTTAATTTAAATAGATTTGACGGGCCTCTTGGTTGGCTTGACAACCAGAGGGAAAAATTAATGTTCTGCATTTAATCTCAGCTCAAGGAGCTAAATTATTTTGGAGGTTAAAGCTGTCATGCGTATCATGCTAAATTATTGAATGTAATAACTATTAGCCTCATGTCTATTTATAGATTTTTTTTTTTTAAAAATTTTGTTTACTTCATGCATCTTCAGCTAATTTTGAAGGGAACATCTTAAATTTTTCCCGTGCACTACAGTATTACTGTGTCTTTTACGGATGCAGTATTGGAGGTTGTTTAACCAGCAGCTGAAAAGGAGATGATGGAGTTGGAAATGTTTAATGCTATGGAAAAAAAGAGCTTTTCTGCTGATGAATTGTGTGATGTACAGAGACTGTGTAACATACCCTTAATTACTTTGGTTCAAATATATTTAACTGTGAAAGTTCATAAAGGAAAGAATTGTTTTCTTGTTTTTACTATTATTGAAGAGACATAGATCCCAAGGAGGAATGGAACTGGTAAGCACATAACAGAAAGCGGAGAGCTTAAGGGCTGTTACCTGAAGAGCACCATATGCTTTAGGAAACATGTAACGCAGGATAGACTGAAACATAAAATGTTATTAACAATAGTTTAAAGACTGCTATAATAGGAACTGTCACATTAAAGCTTGAAATAATGTAATGATTCTTACTGATGATGGTACATGTTTGCATAGCTTTGTATCTCCTCTGCTGTCTTAATTTGTCATGCTAAATAATGTCAAGTAGTGTGATAATGCGTATATTCCTGAACAATGTTGACTTATAGGTCTGTTTGTTTTGTGAGGGCTCTGAGGAAAACTAGTCTCTAGTGTGTATTACACATCCCGGTCTTCTGAACTGCCCTGTCTCTCTCCTGGCGCAAGAATCAGTTTCTCTCTGATCCCACTGCCTATGTTTTATTCTCATCTTTTAAAGATTAAAATAAGAAGTTCTTTATCAGTATCATTTAATAGCAATCTCTATATGATGCTTTGTGAAGTCAAGCTTCTCTGTTTCTCTAAAGTAGCATGAATTGTGACCAATGGATTATAAGGAACCAAGAACATCTGGAAGACATCCCATTGCTGTGAGTGGTGATGGACCAGAAACATGTATGTGCTGCAAAACTGTGTGTGCTTATCACAAAGTGATACCATTGTACTGGTTGTATTAGTTGCTGCATTTATTGTTTAGATGTATAACAATAGAGAGAAGTCATCCCATGTTGTGTCTTGTAGGGTACATTGATTCAGTATTAGAATACTTAGCATAGCAGACTGATTCTTTTAGACACTGATGTAACCAGAGTACAAGGCAGCATTCCCTCATTATTCTGAAAAAAAAAAAAAATTTAAATGCATCCTTGTACAAAAACCCATATAAAAATTTATCTTTTGGATTTGTGTTAGTTTGAACCAAGACAGGATAAACAAATACCTTTTTTTTTTTAATGTAGTTGTAATTTAAGTAATTCTGCTGTTCCCTGTTTTGACTGCAGTAAAATGATTTTAGTTTCCTTAGAGTTAAATTTTCATTTGGTTTTTTTTTCAAACAGCCTTCTAAACCCAAGCCCTTATCCATCTCACACCAGCTTTTCAACTGCTGCAAGTTCGTTGTTGTAGCATAGGACTTGCAACTTTCCTGTAGCAGACTCTGTTGAATAGCATGAATTATAAATAGGAATTGATAGATGAAATAATTGCCTTGGCATCCGTCCACAAATGTCTGTAGCAAAGCTGGGGATGAAGCCTTAGGCAGCTCAACTCAGTGTGCCTTGACCACTGTCTTGTCAACCACCGTTGACTCTGGGGGAAAGGGTTGTGTCCCTTCGCTTTAAGAGCCAGATTGTCTTTTCGAAAGATTTTCAGATATTTGTATCAAATGTCTCTTCTTTGAGATTGGAAAGGGAGATGAGAAGAAGGAAATTCTTCCTTTTCTCTTGAACTCTTCCCTGCTTTTTAAAATTTTGTTATTTTTGATCTGGTAATTATAAGTAGAGAAAATAATCCTAAAGCTAACATTAGTCCTTTATGAACTTGTTCTCTCTTTTTTCTAAAAGGTATTGGAAAAGGAGGGGAAAGATTGGGGCAGGATTTTCTGATACATTATTACATCCATAGTCCTTCAGTGTTCTCAATATCACATCTCTGATGGTAACAAATGCTAGGAACTTCAGAGGGTTTTTTTGTAAAAAACCTAGCAAAACCAACAAACATCCAAACCCTATTAAAAGCAAAATAACACCCCCATGATGATTGTTTTGCAATAGCACTATAACTTTTCCTTTTTGTGGTTTTGCAGTTTTTATACAGTCTTTTTCTCCTCCATGCATTCTAAAGGCATGCCGTTAGATTTCAGTCACAGAAATACAGGAAAGACTGTTTTGCCTGGTTTTATGTGAGTTTTTTCTTTTCCAAAGAACCTTTGATTTGAACCTTAACTTCAATGTATCTTAAAATAAAGTCGATTTTTTTTTTTTTTTTAACCGAAAACGCTCTTTAACTTGAATTTTAGGGTTTTAGGCTTTTTTTTCCCCCTCTCTCCCCACCCGCTTTACCCTACATAAAGGTTTATTTGCATGATATCCAGGCCTCCAAGTGGATGGATAAACAAAGTTCTCACCAGACACCTTGCATTTAGCATCCATATGTATTTGGGCTTGTTACTGTGTTTTAGATATGTTCCAGCATGATCTCAGTTTTGATCCCTGCCTCTTATCCTTGGTGTACCCTGCCTCCTGCATCAGTAGAGAAATGATTGCTCAGGCTTCTGGGACCAGTGCTGATCCTTTCTGTACAGTGCCTTAGTTATTGAAGCATGTATTTTTTTCAAACCTTTTGCTTACTGTTTTCTGTACTTCTTAGTGGACTAGAGAAAGCTGAAGATAAGTGTTCCTGTCTTTTGCAAAAGAGTATTCTGGGTGAGTACAGCTGGTAGAAGACACATACAGATCCACACAAACAATAGGAGCCAGTATATGCTTTGTTTGCTTTTTCACTATTTATTTATTTTTATTTGATCTGATATCTCTTCCAGAAGAGATTTATTTTTTTCCTAACATGTAGTTTCTCCTCTAAGGTAGCTTTTCCTGGAAAAATTGCTGGTTGTTTAACTGTTGATAGAAGAACATTGTCTTGGTTGCCTGCTGGAGAGTATTACTGCTACTTACTTTGCTACATTTCTTCTAATTTGTATCTTAAAATATTACTTTTTGTCACATTGCTACTCCTTAAATTCCTGATCCAAAATGGAGATATAAAGGTAGTCCACTACCTCTGAGTGAAGTAATATTTATAGTTCTAGAAGTGCAGGAAATTCAGTCTTTAACCAAGATTATAAATAGCCCATAGACTCCTTTATTCATCACAGTCTGCCTTTTGCTGTGCACTGTGAAATGCTGATGAAAAAATCTATGGCTGTATAAGAGGCTAGAATAGCTTTCTGGATGCAATAGAAAAGTCATAGCTTTCTGTGCTGTCTTTGTCACTCTCTTTTCCAGTGAATTAGCATGACATGCCACTGTAAAACAGTTAGGGTATGTCTTCATAAGCAGATAAGAGTCTGTCCTTCAATCCTGTGAGCAAAATGGAATGAACTGAATATGATTAAATAGACTCCACTTTAGTTTGGTCTAATGTGGCTTTAGGTTTTCTAGCCTGCTCCTAAACAGTGTTTTTCAATCATATCATACCTATTCAGCTGAGAACATGACTATAAAAGTACATTGAGTTTTTGCCTCATTGAGACCCAGCCTTAAATAAGTTAGTTGGGAAAGGACTTGAGGATACCAAGTTCAGCCTTATTTACTTTAAAGTCAATGGTATTTTTGCTCTTAACTTCCACAGGATCACAAACATAGTATAAGAACATGATTTCTCAAGCTATTTCACTAATTAAAAATTGATTTTTGGCTTTGTGTGGATTCAAGTTGCTACATACAAAGTTGTAGGTGGTTTTATGTTTCCACACTGAAAGCCCTGCTGCCATACAGCTTGTGCAAGAGCTGAGCTGGGAATAGTGGTAAAATCTCATTCTGCTTTAAAAACAATGTAAAATACTGCCAACAATTGTACAACTCTGTACACAAATGTCTTATACCTGCAAGGATTTCACAGATTTTAGTATAAAACACTTAATAAAACTGCCAGAATCAGCGTTAGCTACATTTTTTTTCCCAGGGCAAAATCCAAATTCTGACTACATATCAACTTCTTTTGTTGTTCTTCTTTTGGCTAAAATTCTTAAGTTTTTTGGGCTGCCAGTTTGCACTGTCCATGATGATTTAAATTAGTTCTTCCCACAGGAAAGGAACAAACACCTTCTGGATTTGACAGTTTGTTCCTTCTTACATGGAAAAACATGCTAGTTGTCAATAGACTACTTTACAGAAACACTGGTGTAGGATGTCTCTCCCAGCATCTGTTCAGCAACGTTTGGAGTCTAAGCAGATTCGTTTGATTCTGAGCTGCTCCAGTAAAAATTTCTAAATGAAGAACCTTTTCTCGTGACCTATTTTAAGTTTGAACAATGCATTGAAGTTCACACTGAGCTGAGAAGAAGGTCTGTCTGGACCATAAACTTATAGTACTGTTTTACTGTTGAACAGTTCTAATTATTTCTTTAGTAGATTCTCAGGAATGAATTATCTTAATTTTTTAATTTTATTTTTCATTTTTCCAGGCAAGTGCAGGCTGGCAAGTATACAAGAAGCCTTCAAATCTGTAGTAGGAGTGACGCATGGTGAGTGTACGACTTGAATGTTGTGAACCTAAGACTGCTTAAATGACACCTCAGCTAAGCACTCACATTTAAAGCTCATCCAATGTGGCTGCCATTCAACATCCTACTCTCTTTTTCCTCATTGTGCCTTATATTGCACTGGGGAGAGTACAAGTTAATCAGCGGGATGAGTTTCTGGTTGTAAGCTGTGACTCAAAGGGATGGACTGTCTGAGGAAGCTCTGGAGAGCCGCAAGGGGGTGTAGGAGGTTAGACTTGCAACTCAGAATGGTTCAGGTATTTTTGCTTCCGGTTTTGGACAAAGATATGGATTAGATGCACCCTTTAAAGCACTGCCAATCTATTTCCTGATGGTTCTGGCTTAGCTGTGTTATACCTTATGGTGAGCACATCAGTATGGGTGAGTGCAGTATAACACGGAAGAGAACTTGAACTTAATAAAATCTGCTTAAACTAATACAGTGTATTTCTGTGTGTCATTCAGAGGTAGGACATGTGTTTTGTTTAGCTTTCTAGTACTGTAGATACACACTGAGAGGCTGTATTTGCTCAGTTTATAGCATTGAATTGAAAAATGAAAACAATGGAAAAAGCACCGTTGCTTCCTTATAATACATAGAAATGTGATGCAAAATGATATTTGGAGTTAATCAGTGAGGCTGTAGACCAGTTGTGAACCAGTACCATTAAGTCGTTGACCACAAGGAATATTTATTTACCTGCTTGTCTCCAGTGTAGCAATAAAATGCGTGGGTGTCCAGAAACATATTAGGGTTGTCCTAGTGTTGTAGTGTTATCAGACATGCTGTTCCTTTAAGTAGCTAGCATTTAATACTGTTTTTAATGATTATGTGCTTTAGTTACTTGATTCTTCAGCTTTTAAATAATTGAAGTAGAATATGCAGGTTAACTTCTATCACTTGTTTGTAGATGGAAGCTGATGAAAATCCTTCTCATTTTGCAATTTTTCCTAGGGAAAGGGACAATATTTTTCATATTTCCTAGAGCAGCCAGTCTCTTTTCTATGCTGCTGTTCAATAGGATGAACTAAGCTCTCTGAGATCAGCAAAAAAGATGTTTGAACAACATAGACTATTAAGAAGGATTAAAAAAAGTAGCTAGCTACACATTTTAATAGAATAGATATTTTGCTGGTGAAACATTCCTATATAAGCAATTTTGTTGCTTGAAGTCCACAGACTTTTAATGCTCCTTTCATTATTTTCTATAATTTCACAATCATATTTACATTTACTTAGAATTTTGAATGAATAAAATCTAGTCTGCTTTCATTTCTTAGCGGTGATCCTCCTATGCAGTCTTACCTTCTGTTGACCTACATTTGAAGTGCAGCTCTCTTCTGAAAAGCTGACACCGTCTGTTGAAAAGCATAATTTAAAACGGACTTACTGCTCAGCATGCCCTCTTAGAGTGAAAAGTCAGCAAAAAAAAGAAAAAAAGCATTTCTGCTTTTTCCTGTGCACGACTTGGTGGTAATAATCTTAAAAAGAAATATAGGACATTTGCATTGTGTATTGTCCAGGACTGGTTGTTGAGCTGCTGTAAGAACATGGAAGGGTATAATTGCAGAAGATGTGGCGGAGGTGGTTTCAAAGGCCCCAGCGAAGTGGGGTTTGTACCAGCAGAAAGGCTCTCCTCTGCTGGTTAAGATCTGTTGGAAGACGAATGAGAGACGTATTCCATCCTTCATGCTGCATAAGCAGTGCTGGTGAGTAGCATTGGAACAGGGCCTGAAAGATGTACCAGATTTTTTAGCTTACCTGGCTGGCTCACTTTTTTTGAAGGAAGCTTATTTGAAAGTGGCATTTATGTATGTGTTGACTGGCGAGGAACATTCTGGATGGAAACACTAGCAACTATGGGGCTAGAGACATTAATTTCTTCTCTGATTTTCTTTGAGTGTTAGCTTCCCTGCAGGTAGAGTGATACTATTTTTGGTATCAGTTCTGACTCAGAATTTTTTTAGCCGTTATTGGGGCTGGAAGTAGAAACAGTAGTAGGTGGGAAAGAGAATGGAATAACAAACTTTCGAGTATCTTAATCAAGAGTCATTGGAGACAATTGGAGAGGGATCAAGAACAAAAGTAGTCTCAAGCCAGTGAAGTTATGGAAACTGATTTGTTTAATAGTAGAATGACACACAATCCATTTATCAAACTATGGTGAAAAAGTGGTAATGATGCTGTGCTTTGTGGAAATAACTTGCTGAGAGGGATTTCAAAAAGAAATAAGTTGGATAAACTTTGAAATATTTGAGACTTGCTCAAAGTTTTTTAATTTGGTGGAACTTCTAATTGAAACCGTGTTATAGTGGAGTACCATGGTAAGAAAAGACTGCCAGAATATCCTGGCAGGATATAGAAAAAGCAGTGAGAATTTGTATGCTGCAGAGTAAATCAGGGTGTTAACTGCGAAGGAAAATAGAACAATGATACTTTTGAACCTAGGAAGGAACGTATAATTTAATTAAAATAAGCTTGTAAGAAATAACACATAAGATTTCACAAATTATGAAAGGATGACCTATCTTAATCTATGTCCAGGCTTTGGACAGATAACTGTGAGAAGTGAGAGAGGTGTACTGAATCCTGAAAGTAAGAACAGTACCTGAGGAGGAGCAAAATCTATTTTGTGCAGCAAAGAAAAGTGACCGTGAGAAGTTTTCCATAGACCTTTCCATCTAGTTACCAAACTATCACCTCGAACACAAATGAAACTTAGATGCTTCTAACTTTGCCCAGTCATGCAGAAACCAATATTCCATAATGAAAGTTACGATAAAGGATGTGTGACTCAGTCACACTGGATCCAGAGTGGAGTTTGTGTCTTAGATTGTGCAGTGGGGGAACATGTTTACTAAATATTTCTGTGAGCTAGATGGGATTGTCTCAGCAGACAAAACTATGTATTCTAGGGCTGAAAATAAGCCATAAATTATTTCAGAAAGATATGCTATCATAGAATTACGTTAACTGCTGTAGATAAAGGGAAGAAAAAAGCCAAACTAAGTGAAAATATAGGAAATACTCTAGGACGGGTCAGATTTTCAGAAAGGACATTAAATGAAGCAATTAAGCAAAGGGTAAAACTAATATTTAGCATGGATCAGTGTGAGAAAGAATTATTACATGTTAACATGTTTAAAGAAAGGTAAAGTACTTGGTCTAAAACTGAAGCATTTTTGCATCTTATAATTACTCTATGGTCTTTCATATGGCTATTTCCACATTCTAGAAATAACATGCCAGGGTGCCACTCCTAAACACGTTGTTTGAGCCATAGGATCTGTGCCAAATGCTAAATGTGCTAACTGCCCATAATAGATCTGTTTGATCCTCGTGACTTGACCTACCAAAATACAGAGCATCCAGGGGCTGTCCTAGTGTGTGCTGCTGTGAGCCAAAATGCTGCTTCATGCAAGACATTATCAGGTTCTTGGTTGTGAGGTCAATCCTGTTACAACAGGAGAAACCTCAGTCAGATCCTATGCTGCAGTGAAGGTTGATGTGACCTGCTTAGCTGAATCTAAGGACACCTGCTGACTTTTCACCACTGGAGATGTTAGAGGAGTATCTGGAACTTCAGTTACCCAAGAGGGCATTATCCATGGGGAACTATGTGACAGGAGTGTGAAGGGCTGAGCAAAACATCAGAGATTAAAACTGCAGAGGTACATCTTTTAATATGGATGGTACGATCACTGCCTGATGACTTTGATTTGCATGTTGTTTTATCAAGACTCCTTTCTTTCAAAGGGAATGATTAGAGCTCATTAGAGCCTGACAGATGGAGTTCCTTCCCTGCTTCTCATATTTCCTTTTCAAAAGTAATTTTGGTTTATGTACCCAATAAAAATATATAAAAATCATAGTCACAAGATTATACCGAGTGTTTTTCTCAATTGCTTTCACCTGAAATACTGCAGGATGTACTCTGTAAGGCTGATATCTCATATTACAGTTCTAATTGA
Organism: Cnemophilus loriae; assembly: GCA_013397755.1. Classification (NCBI taxonomy): domain Eukaryota; kingdom Metazoa; phylum Chordata; class Aves; order Passeriformes; family Corvidae; genus Cnemophilus; species Cnemophilus loriae. Next base: position 207,550 of record VZTF01009527.1, on the reverse strand, counting down.
TGTGTTCTTTTCTCATCTGTATTTCCTCTTAAATATCAATGAAGCGCTTTGAAAATTTAATCAATGATATCAAAATGATATCAAATCAACTTTTCTTCCATATTTTGTATTCTGTTTAAAAAAACAACAAAAAATTGCTTCGTCTGCTAGTTCTAAATTGGCTAACTGCTTCTGCTCCTATAAAAAAGATAGTTATAAGAGACAGATGTGAAATCTTTTCTCCTCTCTTCATTATTGTTGATTGTTACCGCAGTTCAATTTGCCTCAGATTAATTTGGCCTGTGAGTGGCCCCACTCAAACAGCAAATATCAAGCTAATTCTTGAGAGAAGTTTGAATCTGTAGTTTGGGATACTTAAACACTTCAAAGTTTCCACTTGAGGATAAAATTTCTCCTGACCCATGAGGAAAAGCCAAGGGATCCTGGATTTTATACCACTGTTTCCTTGATCCTTTGATGTGATAATTTGGTAATATACCTCTAATCTGGATGTCTAAATGCTTTTTGTACAGTGATAGTATACATAAATGCAGAATCCCACAATTTCAGACTCAGGTAATTTAGCAGAAGTTTCATCTTCTATTTGGTGGCTTTTCTGTGCCAAACTTTCAGATTCTGATGAGGAGCACATTATGATCATCTTTTTTCCCCCAAATGATCCACATTTAAACACATTAAAGATCTGCATAGATACTAGCATCTAGAGCTTTTCATATCTTTACCATTGTCTCTTCTGGCTTTTTAAATTTTTTTTTCCAAACAGAATCCTAACCTGTCACTTGCTATCTCATTGTGGTGGCATAGCAGGGAAAACACGTTTTCTCCCAAATTCTGAACTAGGATGAATTGATTTTGTGTAGGAAGCATCTTAAGGCTGCTAGATTGCATAGCAGGTTTTTACACATTGAAAGCCACACTTTAAGCAGTTATTACTATGGTTTAGGCTGTTGGAAAAAGTTGTATACGAGTTTTGTTGTTCTGAAGAGGTAGCATTGTATTCATTGAGAGGTCCTATGAAGTAACGTCAATGGCATGTTCCATTGTTCAGTGCAGGTGAACTATCAGAAGATGAATTTAAAGAGGAGAAGCTCAAGGACTGTGTTTAATTTAATTTTATTCCCTGGACACGTGTGGTCTTGTTGTGCAACCACAGATATAACAGAGTGCGTCTCTCCAGGGAAAGGAATATAAGATGATGATTGATGTACCTTGGGATAGTGGGTATGACAGATAGTGGAGAATGCCCTTACTTTTAACGGTCTAGTGAGATCTTTTCATCACAGTTCTAATTCAGAGGCCTGTAAAATCAGAAATGACCAAGTCATTGCCATAAAAATTTGTATTTTATAAGCGCACTTTACAGTTACGGCTCAAGCTGAAAATAAAAAGTGAATTTCATCTTGTAAGAAGTGTTTGAAAGGATGTTTTAAGAAAAGTGATATGCAAATATGATTGAGGTTGGTAATTAGCTATAAATGCTTGTCTTCTGGGAAACTGAACTAGAGTAGAAACCAGAATGCCAAAGACTATCCCCCAAAAGGTTATAAAACATCAGTATTCTGAGATCCCAAGTGCTGGTATTTTTGGCTTTCATGAAGATTAGTTCATTTAATTATATTTAATTTATTGATTGAAATCAATTTAGTTGATTTAATTGTATTTAATTACAGTACTCATTTTCTTGTTCAAAGTACTTTTGATTTATTAACAAAAATTGAAAATATTTGTTATACTCGAGATGAAATTCTGTCCAGAGCGATGAGTGGCAGTATTGGCATGGACTTGAAACAAATTGATCTCTTATCTACTAGACCCTCCTGTAAGAAGTAGTTCTATTGTATTAAAACAAGTCAATCAGCCAAATTTTCAGTGAAGAGATGAAATACTTGTTAAGTCATATCTTTGCTTATTAATATACTAAGAGCATGACTGACTTTAAAATAATGTTAGGTTGCTCAGTTAAAGATTCAGAAGCCAAGAAACGGCAGGTCTTAGTCTCGTGGGTATGTAATATGACACTTCCTAATTAGACTAGTAGGTGCTGTCTCAGATCATGCAATATGATGTTTAGCTGTCTATTTTATCAGATTTTCTTCCCAAGCTTTTTTTCTTTGTAGAATTCAAAATTCATGGTTACATGCAAAATGTAATGTATAGAATCCAAAAAAACTAAGAAGGCAAATCTTTCTTATGGGAAAAAGCGTACCTTATCTATACAGATGTTTTTTATAAACTACCTGCAAGTGGATCTTTTTATTTTCCAGATAATTTATATTGATGCTTTTTAGGTTTTTATGTCTTTTTTTGTTTATAAAATGAACCTGTGATTAAATAAAATTATTGCAATTAAATGATGAAGATTGACACTTTATGTATGGATGGAAAGTGGATTTGTATTGATAGTTTTCTCTTGACTCCAGCAGCCCTGCACTTGTGATTTTCTGGGATCTCCAGTATCTTAAAGGGAGCTGAGGGTAAAGGTGGGAATAATTACTTTGCTAACAAAGTGTAATTTTATGGTACCAAACCTCCATCAAGAGAGATCTAATACTCCTGAAGTGTGTCCTCTCTCCTCAAAACCCTCTTCCAAGCTGAGTTAAGTAGTAGAGATTGGCACTAATGGTCGTATTAAAGTAAATTGTGTTGGAATGTTGAATGGTGGACTGGCAGGAAGTGAAAAAGACTCTGATTTTTATCCATATTCACAGTAATTTTGACCTCACCATGGTAATCATAAGGGGTAAATATACTTTGTATGTAATGGGAGACTGCTTTTCCCAGCTGTTACTGCATTGGTGCTGGCTCTTTGATGCTTACAATTCTAGTATATTAGAGGATTTTTTGTTTTTTATTTTTTTGAAGAAGTCTAAAACAGAGCCAGAACTCAGATTTTCTCACTGTATTTTTAAGATTTAAAAATGTCTGATTTGAAGCCGCAGACACCTTATTTGGAAGAAGAATCACACTGATGCTTTACGTATGTTCATGCCTGTGATTAAAAGCTTTTTACATATGCATCCCTCTCCTTTAGCTGCTCTGCTGTCTCTGTCTGAGAATAACAGTGCTATCAAAGTGACAAAGGCTAGGTTGAACTCCTAAGGGAAGTAATTATAGCAGCATAGAACAGAAGGCAAAATTATCATTTGTTTGCTATTTTATAATGCAGTAACAAATATTTATCATAGTATTAGTAAAAAAGACCATAAACTTTATGTAGATTTTAGAATATAACAGTAAATGAACTCGTACTGCAATGAAAACCTAGGTTTTCATGAGGCCCAAAAGAAATATGTTCTAACAATAGTTTAGTCACAGTATAAAATATTCAAGATGTAGTATTCTGCTGTCTAGTTTTATACAAAAAAATTACTACTTATATCCATGGGTATTCTCACACATTTGGATAGACCATTCCCAGGCTAAGCTCTGTCAGAGTTTACTGCATCAGAAGGGAGATGTCAAACATACATGAAAGGTAGGCAATGGTTTTAGAAAAAATCTGGTTTTAGGTGTCTGAATGGTCTCAATCTGTATATCTACCTCTGTCAGTGTAAAGGAATATTTTGTTAATCTGCACTTATTTGGGATAGTCTGGACCACGGAAACAACAGGTTTGATCTTTCACTGTGTACGCACTTCGTGAGAGACTGCTATGGTTTTGTATCTTTTTCTTATTTTCTTTACTGTCCTTTATGCAGTATGCACTGTGCTCAGCACAGGTAGTTAAATATTTGTGCAGTGCATAAAATTCTTGTTTCAAAGAACACGTAGGTGAGCTCTTCTTGAAAGTTAATGCACAGAGTGATTATCCTACTTTGAACAGATATAGCCACGGGAAAGATGCAGACTTTGGTCAAATTGCATATTTTGTTCATATATGTCAGCCTCAATGTTTTTCTCCCATTCTACATTCCTCTGAAATCTTATTTGTCTCGCTGGTGAAATTTGGAGTTGTAGCATAATAGATTTCAATATGATTTTGGTACAAAGACTGTTACAAACTCCAGTCTGGGTTTCTTCTACCATGTTCTACAAATACTCATTGTAGCTCTGTGGATAACATATATGGCTCTTGAGCTGAGGTAAGTGGAATAAAAAAAGGCGTAAATAAGAATAAGCATGAAGTTGATATGCAGCATTAGGATCCATACGTTGAAGTATGTTATTAATTAATAAGTTCATGCTTGATGAAATTTTGGTAAACATCCATGCCAGCTACTAATGAGTAATGCTCATACACTGAAACTAAAACCAAGAAAATAATGTTCAACTCTGTAGACCATTAATGACTTAGCTGTTGCATTGATTGAATTTGGTGTATTACGCTAATGCAGATCACAAAATATCAACAAATATGGTTTGGTATTGATTCTATATCACAATTATACCTATATTATCAAATGGAATTGCATTCTGTGCTTTTTTAAACTTGGTTCTGATATTGTCTTATAGAAGAATCTTCTTTCAATAAATTTGGAATAAAAAAACCTTAGCATTACTTATCCGTAACTTGCTCCAAAGTACGCTCACCTTTTATTTAATCAGTGTGCATGTATCCAGTAGGAAAAAAATCTTGATTTTCAGATCACTGGGTTTAAGCACTTGTCTATAAATTTTGAATTGAAGTCTTTTGAGCTATGAAACATTTCTTAAGTATATTATAATGGAAGAGATCTTTTTAGTAAATTTATCCATATGATTAATGCATTTTTGTAGAGATAGAGCAAGTGCTGTAAGCAGTAGTAGATTCCAGGTTGTACTCCCAGATGGGGGCAGCATTGCTTTAGAAAGAAAACTAAGTCAGGTAGTCCTGGACTACTCGCTGAGGAAGTCCTGACTGTTCCCTGATAAGCTTCCAAATCAGACTAATAAATCTGTGAGTTAATAAAGTGTTAGCCAGATCAGCGTGCCCCATAATCACTTCTTGTTGATCCATTTGTCTGTCTTTATCCATTAAAATGATTTTAACAAAGGATTCATCACAGAGGAAATTTTCATAGGAAAAAAATTATAGAAAAGCTGAGAACCAACCATGCTTTTTTTTCTTCTTTAGCCCTGGTAGATAGTTTATCCTTAAAAATATGCAGCTATTGTAAATCCTGTCAGGAAATTAATTCTTGGCATTGCAATTTAAAATATTCTTCAAATATCACCCTGCGTTTTCCAAGAATTTCTTATTGCCAGTGTTTGATTATGTAAAGGATTGGAAGAAACAACGATTGGAAGAAACAAGGCTTATGATGTAGGGATTGAAGATGACTGAGTTTACTGCCAAGAACCTTCAAAAGCACTGTCTTCTGGGTGTTGTCTGTGGTGCATTTTTGGGTTTTCCATAGAGAGAAATTCCTTCAGTCAGACAGTGTTTATACACACTCACCTCCTCTGTCTCAGAGGATCACTGCAGCACATGGAAAGGTATCTTTATTAACCTTGGAAAATGAGGAATATCTTGAGTAAATGGCAGAAAAAGGAAGGAAGGAAAAAAAATAAAAGAGGAATTAAATAATATTTAGCATCTGTTACAGGTACAGCCTAGACCAATTTCATTGCTTGGAACTAGATCATCATATTTCTTCAGTTTAGTTCATTGTCAGTGTTTCCACAGTGTAAAAATAAAAGCTGCACAAAGCTATTGAATTTTTAAAGACAGTCTGAGGAAACTTTTTTTGCAACTTGTTTTTCTGTGGTGAGAGCAAAGTGAGAGTAGAGACATCCTGTGTCTGCTCCTGTAGAACTGCCAGAAGAATTACTCTTGAAACCTGCTGCCAATTGCTTGTTCATTTATTAACTGCAGGAATCTGTTCCTCATTCAGTCTGAAAATAGAGATGTGGCAATCAGAAGATTTGCATCTTTCTTTGTATTACCGAGAACGGTGATCAAAGCCTTGTAAGAATAATTGGTGACACTTGCTGCAGAAAATTTCTTCTTTCAAACAGGTTAACTGTCAGCTTTAAAATTCCCTTCTGAGACGAAAGCAAGCTGGAGAAATGTACCTGTAAAACTTTGCCTTTGTGTGCACGAAGTTTTTGTGAAAGTGTACATAACTCAGGGTATTTGGCGTATATGTATTTAATATGTACATTTTGATATGATGTGTATTTGTAGATATGTATTTAATATGTACATGTTATATATAATATGTATATTTAATAGATACATTCATATTTAAAAGTGTACATTGTTTGGATGTACAAAAGCCTCCAGAAGTGTGTTATAATGGGGATGGAATTATGGTTATGACAAGTAGGGAAATTACACATTTCTCCTCAGACATGCCTGCCTCCATAATGCGTGCCACCATGTTTTTACGTGAAGAATTCCACAAAAGTGTTGGTGGTGATGACTTTTGGCTTTGTTATGAGTGGGGCAAGATCAGCAGAGCAAACACCCTACTCTTTTCTCTCCAGTTGTGGCATTAGTTAGTTATAAAGGTGCGTTCCCATGTCTAACATTATCTGAGGTGACTCATATGCTGCAGGCTGTTTTCCCCACATCTTCAGGTTTCGAAATGCCACCGTGTGTTCTGGGACAGCTCATGTAACAAAACCACACGTCTCTGGTACAGCAAAGGGGACTGAGGTCTAGATAAGGTTGAATAAGGCTGAAATCTTTCTGGATGACTGAACAAATTAACTGTTGAACATACAGGATTGCCTGCAGCGGGTGTAAAATTACGTTATCTTCAACCTTTGTGCAAGAATTGCAAAAAGAGTAATTTTGAGTTGCAATTAGAAGAAGACTAGATCCAAATAATTCCTAGGGAGAAAAAAGCTAGAGGCAAGATTTGGAGGCACCATGTTCATATTGCTTATTTTATATCTGAGTCTGCATTGCAGAGAGAAGTTGTAATTACAGCATACAAAGGGACTTCTGAGTAGTCTTTAGCCAACTCAGCTGAACACTGATGCCTTAAAGCCATGGTAATATCATCTTCAGAAAGGGAGGGAACATTCAAAGTGGTTAGTGGTGCCCTTTTTACTGAAAATAAGTCTGAAACTGTGAGAATGATTCTTAAAAATGCAGACTAATATTATTTAATGTAACACAGCTGATGGTAAATTTGAGAGCCATCTCCCTAGATAACACCTTGTGCATGTGTTATTCCTAATACTGCTTAATGATGGCACTATTTATGTGGTCACTGTTGGAAATGCTCTCAAATTCTCAGAAATTACTTAGTAAAAAAGGGATTTGAAATGACAGCATTTCTTCTTTTACCTGATTATGGTAGACAGGCTGTGGTTGTAAGACCAATTTATAAACCTAGTAATTTGCTGGATTTTTTTTAAGAACAATATAACTCCTGTTTTTTCTTGAATTTGCTTCAGGAATATTATGTATGAAACAAAAAAAAATGCCTGTGGATATTTCAAGATATTTCGTGGCTGTGCACATCTGCAAAAAATGGGGGACCTAACAGAGCACTAAATATTACAGTACACAAGAACAGGATTTTCTTGCTCTTCCGTTTGTGTGGTAGATTCTTATTATTGGAACAAGTAAGCTATTAATCAGACATGGTTTTTCTGATTGCTCAGAATATTCCTAATGTTTTATGCATGCAGGTGGATTGCAAATGTATCATGACTAATTTATTTCTCAATTAATGTTAGTCCATTAACTAAAATATTTGTCTACTTGGATTTATTTTTTTTTTAGATAGTAAACTAACTGGTTTTGTGCAGATGCATTTCAATTTCCTTGTTGAAATAATATTTGTCGAATAAAGATGCTTTATCAGATTTTTCTTGGTGAAACTCCATTGACGTTGGCTATATCTGACAAAGTCCACCAGGTTTTATTGCATATGATTGACTGTAGTGATTAGTGACTGAACACTAATGTTGTGTTCTTCATAATTTCAGGATATGAATAACATTCACCAAGATATATAGCAGATAAATGGAAAACCAGATCATATTGTCAAAAAGGAGATTTGTGAAGAATGTAATTTTAAACAATGTTTGCTGTGTTTTACACTTATGGGAGCTTCTCTTTACTTTTACTTTTCAGAAAACCTGTAGTACCAAAGCCTAAAAAATTGTTCAATTAAGCCCAAAACAGATTATGAGGACATCTACATGCAAGGAAGATATGACTACCTTGATATCTTTAATTTATGACATGTTCAGTGCTAATAATGTATATAACTCTTGATTGGGGAATAGCAGAAGAGGGTTAGCTTTTGTCATACAGACTTTTACACTCATATCATGGAGCAGAAGTATGGGAGACAGGGGCAGTGTGTTGCCTTTAGACCTTTCAATTCAGCTTTAACAAAGAAGCATAGTTCATGTCTTTATTGTATCTTCTTTTAAGCTACAAACTGACTTCCTCCTTTCATGATGTATACAAGACAGAATGCTGGTCCTTTTGAGAGATGTCTTATTTTTGCTAACATAAGTGAAACCAAATATGTCTGAGATGCGGCGTGACGGTACCAGGATGTTGTGAAAGTTATCAAGCAGCCAATTAAAAATAGAAAACACCAGGGAATTTCTGGTAGAAGTTTTTTCATCACAAAGGGCTTAGCAGTGTCAGCATCAATCAAGGACTTTGGTGACCCTGATGTATATTTTTGCTTCTGGTCAAGAGATTGCTCTTGCAGCAGTCTCTCCAAACTCTATGTTAAACTTTCTGGAAAATGCCTGTTTTAAATTCATATAGAACAAAATAAACTTCTCAGCATTGAAACATTTTCATTGAAATGGTATTTTTATTTTTGTAGCTGATGTACAGGTTTTGGCTGGGGTAGAGTGAATTTTCTTTGTAGTATCTTATATGGGGCTGTGTTTTGGATTTGTCCTGGAAACAGTTTTGATAACACAGGGATGTTTTAGTGATGGATGAAAACAAAGATTTAAGGTCTTTTCTGGTCCTTACCCCACTCCACCAGTGAGGAAGCTGAGGGTGCACAAGAAGTTGGGAGGGGATACATGGAGCAGCTGACTCATGCTGACCAAAGGGATATTCCAAACTTGACCGATGAGTTTTCTCACTTTTACTCTTCAGGTTCTCTCCCTGATCCTGCTGGTGTGGGAGTGAGCAAGTGGTTATGTGATGCTTAGTTGCCAGCTGGGATTAAACTACACCACCTGCCCATCATTTGAACTTTGCGCTTATGTTCAAGATCTCTCCAGGGCAGCATCTCCTCTCCTAAGGGCATAGAAGCTAGACCATATTTTATTGTTTCTTCTATCTTTATCCTTCATCAATGCAGGCCTCTCTCATATATTGTTTCTACATCTCTTTGCAACCTTTTTCCACGCATGCATTGGTGTGGAGAGCTGCTCAGGAAACCAGACTTAGCAGTCAGTTTATGTCTGGAAAAATAAAAAGCAGAAATGCCTACCCCTTTTACCATTTCTCCTGCTTACAGTATGTATAGAATGCTTAGGATGACAAACTATTTACATATTCCCTAGGTGGCAGGGTGAAATGTAATGTCTTAATAGTAAAAGCTGCGTGAAAATCCTAACCTGAAAAAAGCTCATTTCAACGAGGATTTTCTTCTCAATGCAAAACTCAGCCAAGTGTTTTCAGGAGGATTTCCTCAGGTCCAAAGCTCTTTGGCTTTGCCTGGAGAGCATACAGTGCGCCATTCATGTTACCTACCTGTGCATTGTATTTTTCACTGGTTAGTATTCATCAAGTCTGCTAACTGGAAAGAAGTGTAATACCAGTTAACAAATTCTTACTTGGGACAATCTCAGAATTAGGTTCTGAGAGGCTTTTTGTTGTTTTCAGAAGCTGTGAATTTGAATCAAACTTATTAACCAACTAAAAGAAATGTTCCACCTAAACTCTAAAGCATTTTGAACTGTTTCTCAGTTCAAGAATAGATGGTGAGATATACTTTTTTTTAACTTAAAAAATTTCCTGCATGATGATTTATTTTTTTAAACTAAAGTTTCCTATTCTTATCTTAGGTTTCCATCTTTCTCAAATGATAGTGAGTGCTTTCTAAGACTGAAGGAGAGTGGAGCAAAAGTTCTGTGAGCAATATCTCTTGTTACCTTTTTCTTTTTTATTTTTACTCTGTTTTTCCTTGGAAATCTGTAACAATATTACTATTTTTGTGTCCTGAGTCGATTTTAGAGTAAGGTAGAGAGCAAATTTCCTAAGCAGCAGCTTTTCAAAGAATTGGAACAATGTCCATAGAAATCGTTCCACTAAATTTCTCTGTTTCTTCCCAAAAGTGAATGTTTCTATGCTACAAAGAAGATAATTTAGAAAAGAACCTGGAAAATTATTAGCTATACCATTTCTTATAGGCTTAAATACTAGATGTCGAGTAGGGAATTTCTCTTACCTTTGAGAGTCCTGGCTCTATACATGCAGATTAACTTTCTGGTGGTAGCTGTAATTCATCATTAAATAGTTCTGTGGTCTCACTGAATTTTTATGGTTTCATGAAGTATCTAATTAAATCTTTTGTTGTTTTGTGGATTTTTTTAATGTAAATCTTTGCCTCTCTATATACATATAAGGAAAACACAGAAGGCAAAAAAGTGTAGAATTCAGAAATGACATGATTTGTGCGCTGAAAAAGCAGCTATTTAAAACTACAGGAGGACAGTTTCATAAATGAATATCATGGTAGGAATATCGTTATCTAAAGAACTTCAAAATTTTATTTTCTTATTTCTTCTTTATTGGTGAAGGTAAAAAATGAGATTAATATCTCCTACAGACATTGTACTACTCTTAGCTCATCTCTTTATATAAGGAGATTTAACTAAAACTTGTGCCTTCAATTTTTGAAGGCAGCTCAGAGGTAAAGTATGGCCTTTGTAGACTTATCATGGAGCACATACTACTGTGTAGAACGACATGAAGAAAGAATTTTATATGATGCCTTGCAAATGTAAGGCGGGGAAATAACACTGAAAGTTGCGTAAATGTTTATCAGAGTAAATCTGTGCAAGGATGGTGCCTGTGGGAAATTTGGCTTGTGAATTGAGCTGCTCTAAGTCCAAACAAATGTATGGCTGCATTTCATGTCGCATTGAGTGCACCTATACTTACACCAGCCAGGAAAAGCAAAGGAATAAACAAATGCTCTTTCTATTCATTTTCTTCCACTCTGCTCATCCTTAAGATGGCCATTACAGCTATGGGCACAGCTTTTTTTGGTGAGCCTGATATGTGCAGTGCTCTCCTTTATGCCTCAGATGTTGCGTTTTGATCTTGGTTATTTTTCTTGGGATGAAAACAAATATTTCTTCTCCATAAATCAGAAATTTGATAAGTTTTAAATTTTTGAATTTACCGTTAGATTTAAATCTTAAAAGGTATATGCTGTGTTCTGTTTTTTACCCTTACTCAGAACTTTTCAAGTGCCATACATCTTTCAGGTGCAGGAAAGAGCCCAGTGACTCTTGCAGGTTAAGGGTGTTGTCAGTGCAGATCAGTGTCACCCTGGCAATGGTGTATGTGACTGAGCAGAGAAGACATGGTCAGTGTGACATGATTGAGAGTGTCAAAGATTTCGTACGTGTTACTTTTAAGAATCTGTTTGTTGGCTCTTCGGTTGTCTTTTCTGACCCACTGCATAAGTCTTATTTGATGTCTCTTGTAATCATTAGTGAACAGTCATGAACCAATTTGCTTACTGGATGTATGATCTAGAAGAAAAAAGCCTTTATTTCAATCCTTATGGTATATAAAATTACTTGACCCAAGTTTGCTACACAACAATAAGGGACAAGAAGAAAGAGCAACTTAAAAAAACCCAAACCAATACCCCAATGTTTTTAAGAATTTGTGGACTCTTGTGTGGTGAGTTTCACACACACAGGCTCTGGCATTTTTATGTATGCCAGGTGTATACACAAGTGCACCGCAAAGGTGAAGGTGGCCCAGATTCCTAACTAGGTGTCCCTTTCCATTCTGAATCATATTTAGAACAAACATGTATTTTTGTCTGTAGGAATAGGGGCAATGCAGCTGTTTGGAGACCCAGGGGAAAGTTTGAAGCTGTGGGTTCCAGTGAGTACACTCAGCACAACGCGCTTTGCTGTGGAAAGAGGCCCTAAACAAAATAAAAAAGAAATCCTTCCAGGGTAGTCTTTCCCCATAAACAGAAATAATGGATTGTGACTTGCCTGATAGTTTTCAGGGGCTCCAAAGCCCTATTACAACCTGTTGGTTAAAAAGAAATATGCTTTATAGAATTCTACTAAGAAAGGTCCGCTTTTGTGAAAATGTAATTCTGTGTTGGTTTATATATTATGCAGTACTGGAAATTTAATATGTAATTCATCATATGCAATTGATGCAATATTGTGTTGCTACTCCATGCAGCTAGGGGCAGCTGGTGTTCCTTAGATAAGCTTTGTGTGAGTAAAGCAGATGATTTTAGCAGAATCTGCTGGATGAATCATTGTTAAGAGATTAGGAACCCAAAAAATTGAAGGAAGAAGCCTCTAGGAAAATGATTGCCAGTTGTTAGATAACAGAATTATAGTAACAATGCCGTTCATAAACTTGGTTTCTGGCTAATTATTCATGATATTACACTCAAAGAGGAAAATGGAAAGGGAGATAGTGCAAGCTATTACAGTAAATGTTAGGACTTACTGGAGGGAATGTTCTGTTTCGGTCTTACCGTATTGGCTGTAGACTTTCTATGTGTGGAAGTCTTTCTACCACTCCACAGAGTTGAGCTGTATCAATGAGGCTGCTACTTTTTTTCTGTGAGATGAATGAACAAGGCCTTCATGCTTGTTCATCAAAAAATAAAATCAGATCTTAGAGTGGGAGAACCGTGTCAGCTTATTGCTTTATGCCACCACAAAATAAGTGGATTAATAAGGTAAACAATAAAAGACTGGATAAGAAGTCTTGTTCTGGGGAAATAATAAGAAAATTCAATCTTTCTCTGAATGTCTGAAAGCAGCCTGTTGTGCCTGAGTTTTACAAGGTACTGAGAACCTGATATAATGTTGGATTTTGGATGTGCTACAATATCCACAGCCTTACAACTGAGGTGAAGAATGAATGTTAACTGTAGTTATAGTTTTCTTGCTTACAATTTGTATCAGATTTAACCTCTCTTGGAGTCTACTTCTTAATTTGGTTTTTAGATTAATATACACAAAATGGGTATATATATATATATATATATATACACTACTACAAAATGGTAGTAGTGTCTGTTTATGCTTTACTTTTATGAACGTTAGTTAAATATCCATGCTACCACAATCACAGACCAAACCATTCCTGTTACAAAACATAGATGGTTGCAACTCCAGGAACAGAGAAATCACATTTAGAACTGAGCAAGCTGCTCTCTCACTGATGTGTCGGATGTGACTTATTTGTGCAAAAATTTAGAATTTGATCATGGTTCTGAATTGATCAAACTTTTTAACCCCTTATATTCCATATTTACTCCTCTTTGCTAGGAGGCAGTTACTGAAGATGGTGTTAAAATGCTAATGTAAATTTGACCTAAGCTTTTTCTTCTCTCTCCATTCTGCTCATGTGTTTTACAGTCAATATTACTGCAGCTGCCTTGTCTCATTGAGTGCAGGTGTCTCAAAGGAAAACAAAGTTCTGAGGGAATTCCCCCTTGAGACACAGTCTACTCAATCAGAGCCTGGAGAAATTAGAAATGGCGAGTAAAAATGCAAAAAACCCCAGTGTAGGTGACGGCCGGATAATTGCACTGTACGTGAGCAAGCAGGTACTCACAGACTTGGTTGCTGACTGTCACAAAAAGACAAAACACAACTAAACGGCCCAATTTCCAGAAATAGGAACTCTTTACTGAGTGCACGCAGTTGCACACGCTAAACTAGTTACACAGGCAGACTTTTGCCTGCACATAGCCATTGAAATACTTACCCCACTACCTAAAAGGCATTCATCATCATAGTAGAGGTCTACAGCGTGATTTCAGGGAAATGAAATGGAAAAATTGCTCTATCAGAACACATTAAATTTTTTTTTAAGTTTGCCTTGAAGCAGCAAATTATGATAATAGCACTTTTGCTTTTCCTTGCTTATCTTAATTTTAGAAATAAGAGGTATCTGCATCTATACAATTATATCCCAGATGTTTTAAGTTCTTTTGTGTACAAGAAAAATTGTATTGCAGTGAAAGTCTATTGCAATAAAGTTTGTCTTTAGTGATGGTGTTGAGAACAAATGTGGGACATGTTTGCCTTTCCATCTGAATGAACTTCACTTGCAGTTTTAAAAATTGTAATTTTGTGTAGTCCTTTTTTTTCTCTCTTTTAATCTTCTGGGAGCTATTTATGTCAATGGAAGATAAAGCTGTTAAAACTAGTGCAACATATGACTCCAGAAATAAGGGGAGTAACTGACTTTAACACCGTAAAATATTTATAGTTAATTCTGCATGCTAGTTACTTTCAGAATTCGTGCTTGCTGTTCAATGTGCAACAGCAGTCTGAGTTACAATCCACTTAATGATTTTAGAATATGGTAAACAATTATGCTACTGTGAATATTTGAGCTAAACTATGCGCTTGAATTTGGAGTTCTTGCCATTAGAACTGACTGAGCAGGTGTTAAGCAAGTTGCTGCCCCTCCACTACAGCATTATCTTCACGTTAAAATAAAGCTGTCTTATTATAGTGTCCTGGTGAAGGTTTTCACAAGCCAGTTTGGGAACATGGGATGTCAGGCAGTCAGAAGTCAGCACTGGGGAAGGGGCAGTTCTCATCAGGGAGAGATGGGTTTCAACCAGCACCAGTAGCTTGCTCAAAGCAGGTCTGTGTGTTCAATGGTGCGACCCTGGGACACTTAGACTTTGCACTAAACCTATTCCTAACAATTGCTGAGCCATGTACAAGCTATACAACAACAATCACACAGATGGGAAGTTTTTTCACAGTGGAGTTATCTGGAGAAATTTTTCATTTTGGCTTCTGTAATGTTCAGCCTGTGGGGAGGCCAATCAAAGGAAGTGCAGGCTGCAGCAAGAGCATGGCTGTGCTCGGGCAGTGACTGTGAGGTTTATTGGGTAAGGCTCAGCTAGTGCTTACGGTGGAGAGAAAGCTTTGGGTCACAGTCTTTGTGGGGCTGAACAGAGGCTGTCAAATAATGTGATGCTATTCTTTTCAAACTTGTCATTTTTTGAAAGCAGTAAAAAGAAACCAGTGAAGTCGAATACAGTTTACGCTCTAGAGAAATAGGATTGATTTTATCTCCATCATAACCGTGTGGAATTTTACTGGATTTGTCTTAAGTGAGGTTCATCAAACATTCACTCTAGATACTGTATGGAAAAAAGATTTGTATGTGCCTTCGAAAGTCTTTCTGACATGCACTTTCTTGCTTGTGATTTTATAAGGTTTTGAATGTAATGTTCTTTGTTCAGATGGGATTTCTTTTTTTTTTTTTTTTTTCCTTTTATGTTGTGGCCATGTGATCTCAGCTGGAGCCTGAGATGTGGCTGTGACTGACAGCATCTCTTAAGCAAGGGACAGTGAGTGAGGAAAAACTGATTATCTTCACATTATTGTGTGATAATTAAAGCTGTGATCTAATTAACCTTCATTGCCATCATGTGGTTCTTCTGAGAAAACCATTTCTTAGTGGCGTTCCCTTGCTTAATCAAAATTGCAAGGAAGTGGATAATTCTGGACTAGGACTTACCTGAATGGTTTTGAATATCCTTATCTGTAGCACTTCCATGTGCCATCATCGTCATTACCTCTAGCATTACTGTTTTTATGTATTTGTCATCCTACATTTACACTGAAATTACATATTTACCTTGGAAATACAAAGCCATTTAAGTCCTCTGAAATTTTCTTTTCTTAGAAAGAGAGGTTTTTAATACCTAAGATGGGATGGAAGCAGGGGGAATTTAGGAAACATGCATTTCAAGAAACTGACTTAGAACAACTGTTCTTAGTAATGGGATTGTAGTGAAACTTTTCTTGCCATGCCTTTTCTCTTGCAGTTAACAGGATTCAAAATCATGTGAAGCTTCGCTTACTGAGGCCACTTCTGTCTTCCTCCCTTTTTTCCCTAGTGTTTTCTCAAGGATTTAAAGAGGCACAGAGGGATTCGTCTTTAATGCCACCATTTATCTGGACTGCAGCACGCTGCCTTCTAATTTAGGGTGCACTGCCAGAATCCTTCTTAGCTAAATTCTGAAGTGCCAGCTTTAGATTTACTGTCAGCAGTCTGGAAAATGACTCAGAGGAACTCAACACCGTGGATACTCAGCTTCGCAGAATTCAACACTAGGGATTCCAAAGCAGGCAGAAGAGAGTTTGAGGGTATCTAGTGTTTAGGGGGAAGTGAAAGAAGGAATAGAAAAGAGAGCAAAATTATATGAAAATTACAATTGCATATTTTCAAGTGACAGAAATAGTTTGGTTTTTTTTTCCTTATGGGGAAACAAACAGGAAAGAGAGCATGAAAAGCATGATATCTTCTTATAACTAAGGCAATCCTAGGCATATTCCTTTCTGTACAACAATGTAGATTCAGCCAGGCAAAGTCTGTGACTTATTTTGATTTTTCATAAATCACTATATATGATTATTTAGCAGCAAAAATACCCCAGAAAACTCTCCCAAAGAGTGCCAGTGTTGCTCCTTTTAGTATTGTAAATTCTAAAGAGAAGTACACTGTGGTTTTGTGGTTTTGTTTTAGTACACCTACCTGCTAAAGATGAGAAGAATAGAAGGTTTCAGGTGTGTATGAACTTTATAAAGTGATCACTATACAAAATGACAGCTACAGTGATACATTTGAACTCTGGATTAGGATGTTCTTATAGCCTTTTGTCAGTCCAGCAATGCCAGAAGGAACCTAAAATATTCTACCCGTTCTAACCTGCATTGAGCAAAGCTTTTAAACACATGCTTTGTAATAATCCTGCTGTTTTAAATCCATAGAGACTTCTGTTAGTTCAGAAAATAAAAATAAAACTGCAAGCACAAAGTACAGTCTGAATCTGTCCTCAGTGGAGCAGGTGGAGCTGATAGAGCTCAGCTGACTTTGTTGTGCTATCTGACAAGACAGGCTGCCTCCAGGTAAGCCTGGCAACCCAGGCTGAATAGGTTGTAGTATTCATCCTGATGTCTTTCTTGTGGACAGATGTGAATACACTGATATAACAGGCCTAGTGTTAACAGTTTGGCTAACAGGCTCAGCACAGCTGAATCTTTGGACTTAATCTTGCGGGACTAAACTTCTCATGATGAAGGTGCAGAAGCATAGGAAAAAATACTTGTAGGCAAAAATCTACCTTATAAGAACTATGCAATGCTGACCACTTAAATACAGTCCTATATATTTTGTTTATTGCATCCTGACTTGTAAGAATCAAGTTCTACGCTATTCTACTAAGGAAAAGGAGTAAATTTCCCTTTGAGCTAAACTGGTGGAACACAGTATCTGATGGATTTTTTGGTTTTGCCATCTCCAAGTCTTTTATAAAAATGAAGCTACTTTAAACTTGTGTGACATTCTTGTATATTCAGATGTTTGTGATGTGTCCCTAGTGGCTTGCAGTATAGAGATTTGAAATTTAAATTAGATTTTAAAAGGAAATATTTAATAACTGTTTACAAATCTTCAGAACTAGAAGTAGTGTTGGGTATCTGTCACAAAGGGAAATTTTAAAATATGTTAGATATCTGATGTGTTTATGCCTTTGAAATTTTCCTCTAAACAAATTTTAGTTCTTGTGGCTGCAGCATGTGACTAACCTTTCTTTGCTTCTTGCCTCTGTCTCGGAGATCTGCTGTAATCGAAAAACAAAGCAGAGAAAAACCAGAAAACTTCTTAAAGGATTTTTAAAATCTGAACATATGGGAGGAATGTGCTGTTTTCCTTTAACTTTTATGGTTAACAAAAGTCTGAATTATTGAGAAAACTTGTAGCTTTAGATGCTTAAATTTATATCTGTATTCTAGTAAATCAGTATTATGGTCTCGTCTTCCACTGGTCTTTAGCAGTGCTAAGATATTTCTAAAAGACCATGTCAGCCTGTTGAGTCCCTTCAACACTTACTGTTTTGCTATGGGAAACCAAAGCAGTAGTCAAAGTATTCTTGCAGATCTGGAAGTATAATGGGTCTTTACAAATGCTGGTGTAGTAGAAACTTACGTTACACAAAAAGAACAGAACAAATCTGAATAGTGTCAGGAACAGTGTTTAAATCTTACTGTTGCAGCCTGTTTCTTATGAAACGGTGAGACCTAGCAGCAGAAGATTATTGGTAATCCATCAGCATTCATTGCCAGGGGCAATAACATGCTTTTACTTTCCTGATCTTAGCATTTTGATTTTCATTGCAACCTTAGTGCACATTTCTAGGAATAAACGAAGATTTGCATGGTTGTAGTGTTGCACATGAACTGACTTCCCTTCAACATCTGCTGCAAATGGGATTCCTTTTTTAGCATTAATATTTTCTCATTGTGAGGCTGACAATTAAAAATCAAATTCCTGCTATTTATGCCAGAAGTTTTAAGAAGTAAGTTATTTATAGTTTCACATTAAGAGTCTGTTTCCTCAGTGTTACAAATCAGCATGATGCTTTTTAGCTGAGAATGTGCGTTCTCATGTGACAAAATCATTGACTCAAATCTACCCTTAAAAAGAATTTTGTCCCCATGACAGCCCAGCAGGGCAAAATGCCTTTGTCTTGATAAATGCTGTGACACTGAGTTTGGAACCGTCGCTCTACTCTGTTGTAAGGCTATCAAAAAGAAGCTTGTCTGATATTTAGTGATTGTAGGAGTGGTTTTCAAAACAAACCAATTGCAGCAGATCTGGGAGGATGATGAGGGAAAGGGGAGAACTATTCCAAGATTTAGTATCAAAAATTAAGTTCTTAAATTACCAGGATTGAAAATGTGAAGTGTGACTTGGTTAGTGGAGTTACTGAGTGCCCTTCTGAGGGTACTTATCAAGCCCATTTGGGTGCTGGAACTGACTCTCTGCCAAGCTTTAGCAGTGTAGATGTCTTCACCTTAGTTTGTTTGGAGGATTAATCCCATGTTTGACAAAAGCTAACAGAAAAAAACTGTTCATTTCATGCCAGCCCTGGCTTTGGTAGGCTAATAAAACTGGTCTGTTTGGATCTAGAAGTAGTGCAATCCATAATGAGATGATGGGACATTGGTAGGGATGCTGATCTTATTGACACCTGGTATTTGAGGGAGCCCAAGGAATGCCAAAGGTTCCTCTTTTCTATATACTTTTTTCTATATATTGCTACACTACAATAGTACGAGAGAGATAAGATGACCTCCTTCTCGCTTGCATATCAATATATGAGCAGGAACACCATTTAATCACAGAAGGCAAGACCATTCCAGACAGCCAATTGCTTCAGTATCCTTGTTCAAGCCGTAGTCAGTTGCTTATGGCTGTGGAGAAAAGGCTATGCTCACAGCAGTCCTTTAGTAGAAGTTGTTTTTGGGAGAGGAGAGATAGCAGAAAATAACCTCATTCCTTGGTAGAGACTTCATAAAATATTTATTATAATTGTCTTAACAACCTATAAGGTCACGACCACTTTGGGTAAAATGAACAGTCTGTTTTCCAAAATGGCACAATAGTATTAGGGCAGAGACTGCAGCTGAGATTCTTTGCCCAAGTAGCAGGCCAAAGGCTACCCCAGGAAAGCTGGATCCAAGGATAACTCTTAGTGGAGTAAAAAATTTAAATTATTCTTTAAAAATAGTAAATGCACCATCTGAGGTAAGCTGTTTCAGCATTTAATAATTTTTCACCATTCGTTTGGAAAGTTTACACTTTCTGCAGTTTAACTCAGTAAGCTCCAACTTGCAATTACTAGTTTTTGTATCCTTGTCAGCAAATGCTAAATACGTCATATACCCTCAGTTACAGATCTTTTTCCTTACGTAATTCTGTGTCAAGTGATGACCAGTGTACAGCCTTCTCTTGGACAATGGAAAAAGGACCTGAGTTAAAAAACTTTTTCTGAGAGGTGCTAAAAACTATGACTTGTGAGCTTGTATTTCTGTTTTTTGGACAAACATTTATTTGCGTAACATTTAGCTGTTCAGCTTGGCAAATGCTCATATGAAACTGGTCCTCTTGTGCATTTTGTTTAACTTCTATAAAAGATTTCCTCCTCATTTGAGTGTGGTATGATTTGGGGAATTTTGTATTTTTAAAGAATAAACAAAATTCTCCACATCATTATCTGTATTAGTGAGAATGATCTGCTATGCTTTTAAAATCATTGCTAAAAATATTTTGACAGCAGTTCAAGACTTTAACTCAGTGTCCTTATTACTTCATTATTTTCCATGATCTTGTTAGTGTGGTAGTTGTACTCTATATATATGGATATGAGAAAACTTTGAGAGGTTTGGTAAAAAGAGCACTGGAAAGCATTTCAGTTATTAAATGAAACCACACAGAAGAGATTTTAACAATCTAGCAATTTGCTGTGTAGCGGGAGCTCGTTGTTGGGAGTAACTGGTAACAGGAGAACTTGTATTACTGCAATTGCAACTTGCAGTGTTTATTTGAAAATTACAGTGAGTATTCTAAAAGCATAATATATTTCTCTCCTACTTTTTTAACAGTGTGAAATTTGTACTTTAAAATTCAATGATTGAGACAAACTCAGCATTAGAAGCATACAGTCAAACTAAAATATATTCGACTTAAAGTCAAGCCATGTTGAAGATGACATCTGCTCCTGTTTTGGTTATGTACTACAGCACATTTTCTATTTCCTTCATTCTTGGGAGAAAAGAGACAGTGACTAATACACTGGTTCTGTAAGGAACAAGATATCTGTTTAAATCTAAGCAGATGAATAATCTTACTGACATCAGTGGAACTAGTTGATAGCTGAAAAGAAATAAAGTTTAATTTTATAATACACCTTTTTCCTATAAAATATGTTATATCTTTCTTGATAGTTCTTATGCTTAAATCACAGTAATTTTTCTCAAAGGAGTGTCTAAGACTAATCTCTAAGAGAAAACTAAATAAAATTTGAAATTAAATTTTCTAAAAATGTCTCATGACGCAATGTTTCAAGTGTTCCCAGTGAGATTTTGGAACCTCATTTGCTTGAAGTTTGAAGTTATTAAAGCTGTTAATGCTTTACAGGTCTAGGTTTATATGCTTAGTACATCAAGACGCTTTTGACAGTGTGTTTTAACTGCTGAGAGGAACTTCAAACATTGAGTTGTGTGCAAATTTTTCTTTTATTCATTATACTCTTTCTAGGATC
The DNA here is from genome assembly GCA_013397755.1 of Cnemophilus loriae. Lineage (NCBI taxonomy): Eukaryota > Metazoa > Chordata > Aves > Passeriformes > Corvidae > Cnemophilus > Cnemophilus loriae. The sequence goes on along the minus strand of VZTF01009527.1, from coordinate 186,326 downwards.
TTTCATGGTAAGGAAAAGTCTAAGCCTTCTGAAAAAAAGCATTTTTGTCTCCTTATTAGGTCATATATTCATTGCAGCATCATAAAGACGTATTCTTGCAGAAGTAATCGACAACAAAGTCACCTAATAACTCCTAAGACTTGATTTGTACTGCTGTGAATGTGCTACTAAGAATATTGTTTGGAGTTTTTCCTATTAATTTTTTTTCTAGCATCTTATTCTTAATATCAGTGCAGCAGTCAAATTTAGAAATCGTTTTTGAGTTTTTTCTTTACCTTGACAGATTATTCATCACTTAGTGTAATAGTGCTGCAGAATGTAGTACTGATAAGTTTATTGTCATGATCTGCCAACAAATGGCAATTTGTTTACAAGAGCTTCTATGTTATCTGGTGGAGTCACTGAAAATTAGATTCAGCCACCAAATTTCCACTTAGAGAAGTAAATGCAGAGATATATTTTTAGAATGGCTGAAATATATATATGGTCATATTTACTTCCACAATTTTTGTTTCTGACTTTGATTATGAGGTCTGCTTGTGTAACTAGACATTTATTCTCTGGCTGCCTTCCTTTTTATTGAGGAAGTAGAATGAAGCTAGGCTGCCCAGCAAAGCAGCCACAGGGCCTTAATGAAATAGAGGTATGCCAGGCAAAGGAAAAAAAAGAAAGGCCTTTTGCCTAAATTATTAAATTCAGGAAAAGTATGCATAAATAATCTACTACTACTGGCTGCCCCTTGGCAGGTTATCAGCAAGCCCTTTGTTAAGATCCAACTATTGAGAGATGCCTCTGCCTGAATTAAGGTGCAAGCAAGACCATATGCTGAAGTCAATAGTACAGATTTTATTTGACAGTAAAATGAGAGTTTGGGAGATAGAAAGAAATAGAAAATAAAGAGAGAGTGAGATCAAGCAGAAGATAGTCACCACCCGTGGATCCAGTGGCTTCCTATTAGTCTCTCTTCACTGTGGGCTTCTTGATAGTGGATGTCTCCAGGTTTTTCAAAACTTTTCACTATTTATACATTTTTGCAAACAAAGGAATTGATGCTCATTGGCTACACAGTCCTCTTATTCTATTGGTTAAACTATTCCCTTTTTTCTAATGCTAATTTGTTCTTTTGAGTTGGTGGGTTTCTTGAGTTGGTGAGCTGCAATGGCCCCCTGGCAGGATTACCTTTTACTCAGTCAGAGCTGATTTTAGCACAGCTATTGAGTTGGCTTTCCTTGAGTATTCTTTGTCTCCATTATCACTGATACATTCTTCTACCTCTTTGTTTATCTCCTCCTAGGTCTCAGGTAACTCTTGGACAATAGAACCACCTTTATCTTATCACGGTGGCTTAGCTTTCAGTCAAAGTTCCATGCATCGTTGGAGGCATATTTGGGGGAGGCAGGGCTTCAGTGGTCACAGACCAGCGCTTGCTTCTTTACACACTTTGTCACAGTGGGAGTCAGGCAACTGTGATCTTTAAGTCCTCACACCCTTTTGAGCAAAGAGGAAGCCTTAAGGCACCGTGCTTGGTAATTGGATCTGGTTCTGGTACATGATTAACACTGCTGGGCAGTTCTACAGACCTGGTATTTAGGTATCCATGCTCTATTGGTTGATACACTGTGAGAAAATCCTTTTTGTACTTCTGTTTGCTTTTACTTAAATTTCCAAAGATAATATGAAATGTAGTAATTTGTACTAGACGGACTAAAAGGACAGATAAAGGAGTACTTTGCCATTTGTAGCAGATTAAATAAGGCTTTTACTTTAATCAAAACACCTTGCAGCTGAATGTTATAATCAGAATATCTGACATTGGGACAAAAATTTGAGCTCAACAAAAGACCTTGTCAGGTTGTCTTCATGCAATATAATTTTCAGTTTCTCTCAGTTGTTGAATAGTTTCAAATTTACAAAAACCTTATGGCTATATCAAGCATACTGCACATTGAAAATTAGTGAAACCATTGCTGTAATCCGATAGGGTGCTGCTATTCCATTGAGATCAATAAGGAATTTGGTCAACATGCACTTAGAGTAGGGAAGGATACTTTTGACAATTATATCTTGCAAATTTAATAAAATGTTCCTCTAAGGTTATTTAGCTGAAAATGTCTGGTGGCACAGTCATATATTTGACAATGCAGTATTCTGATTCTTGGGTTTTTTTCCTTTCAAAAATTAGAAAGAACACCTGACTGCTCATACTTGCAGATTTCTTATTTTACAGTTTTGACTGTGGCTATTGAATGTATGCCTGCTTGATTTCTCTTTATAGCCTTGTGGTTTCTTAATTAATATCTGTTTTTCCTGCTGCCACACTTTCACAGTACATTATGACAAATGGCTTGCAAAGTTATCAAAACTCTTTTGTGCATGTCTTTCATGGCAGAAAACAAGTCTGTTTCCTGTGTGACTATGTATTTTATAAAAACATATTAATTCTGAACTCCTGCTCCTTGCACAGTGAGCTGACGGTTTGCAAGTGATGGATCTGCTGAACGGCTTTGCAAATAGAAAAAGAATTTCAAGTAAATGAATAATTGCTTCATAGCACCTTTCGTGTCAACAGGAGTCTTTTTATAGAATACTGTAATCTTTGGATCCAGCCTATATAGCCCATTTAATGCATTTAAAATATTGTAAGGGCATAATTAAATCTTGCCATATTCCTGTGTTCCTTGACAAGATCTCTCTTTAAAGTCATAATATCCTATTATCTGAAGTAGGTTCAAGTAGTAGAGGATCTTGATGTACTATTCAAAGTGGTTTTTGTCCTCCGGGAACAGTGGGCCAATCATGTCAAAACCTTTTGTCATTAGCAGTTACAAGTTCTTTCTAAAGCTGTTTCAGATTTAGTGATCTAAAAGATGAATCTGTCATCTTAAAGAGTCTCCCTGTTGACTGAACTTCTCTCTCTCCCAACCAAAAATTTGTGGGATTATAGGAGGAGGAGCGAGTATTCAGGAGAAAACTATTGCGGGATTTTCTCTTTTTACTGTAATTGATGTAAAATATGATGTAGCCAATGTCACTACTTATGCTATGGCAGTCCTGCAGTTCTAGAGGTGACAAAAGCAGAGTGATACTGGTATGAAACAAGGCAGAATAGAGTCTAACTATACTGACTGGGAAAGGACAGGAAAGAGCAGTATGGGATGCTGTGGTAGCTCACTTTGGTGACTGCATAATTTTGATTGAAAATGGTGAGGTTTTCTTTGAGAGTTTTGTGTGGCAACAGGGAAAAGAAAGGTCTTTAGGATTAGAAAATATAAATATTTGTGCAAAGACCAAGAGTTCATTGAGGCTAATGAGGCTAGATCACCTTTTAAATAGATTTAAGCCTGGTGTTTTCTTTTCATATAGCTGAGTAGGCTTTTTGCAATACCACGACACTCTTTGGAAGTTGTCTTTTGTTTACAGGAACTTTTCTCTAGTCCTGCAAAATATTTTCTTAGGGCCATAGGGGAATCCTATTTCTTGCCAACATAATCTAAGTAATTTCTGCTGTGCTCTATGGAGTTCCTTTGGATTTTCAAAGAACACATCAGAAGACAAACCCCAAGTTATTCCCAGTGTGTTTATGTCACAGACCAGGTTTTTAAAAGTAGTTCCAGTGCAAGTGGCTGTTTAGGGAATTGTAGAAAAGATGTACAAAAAGATTAAAATAAGCATGGCATTTTAAAATCAGCAGGTATGCAGTTGTCAAATTCTTGATATGGTTAATTATTTGGAGATGATTGAAAATAGCTGTGGAGTTTGAATTGAATATAAACAGCAATTATTTACAAGAATGAAAAAACCCACAGTTGTGAAAGTCTTGCCGGCATCGGTTCCAAGAATCTGCTAATGAATTATTAAACTGAACTGTAGCCTCAAAAATAAATTTTTTTTTAAGAGAGGGAGAAAATGACATCTTTTGAATGATCTGAAATAAATGTGACAGTAATTTGAAAGTGTTGTGAGGCTATTATGAAGACACCATCTGATTTATACGTTTCTCCATCAATTGCATTGTTTAAAGTAAACATAGAGGTTCCTAATTATGACTTTGTGCAGCTGTCAGGCTACTTTTATCTTTGTTTAGACTTATACTTTCAGTCTGTGATAGAACACCAATTATTACATGTATAGACTTACAGTGAAGGAAATAACTTGAAATGCACCAAATTATCTGAAAATAATCAGGTATGTGCTAAGTGGCATTTTTGTTGGGACTAGAGAACTGAGCAAAGGACCCATGGTGAAAATGTTTTCCTAAATGTTATTGTCCACCCCCCTCCTCACCCCAAAAGTAAAATGCTTGGAAAAATTTTGTGAATCTGGGGAATTAAATACTAAAGTTCCATACTGCTTCTTTTAGGAAACCCGGTAAGACACTTTCAGCATGCAAGTATCTGAGAACCAAAACATAAGCACACGTTCTCACAGTCTTATGTCTCTTTTGGCTTTATGAAGACTTGCACTGATAAGATACAAGTGTCTGAAATTATATTGCTGTACACGAATACATCACTTTCCATTCTCCTAACCTTAATATGAATTTATTTTCTGTAGCCTTGAAATAATAAAATGAAATACAGCCCAGTGCAAATTTTGAGTAAGAGAAAAATAACAAAGATAAAGTTTCTTGAGGAGACTGTAGTTGTACCATCAATGGGAACAAAATTACCAGGGTGGTTCCGTAGAGAAAAGAATGTCTTAGGCCCCCAAGGAGGTAGCTGGAGATCAAAGAGGATCCTTATCTTCACATAAAAGTCTCTGAGTGAGCGCAGGCAGGCAAGCAAGCAAGTGAAGACCACCTGAGGGAGAGAGAATAATTACATGGGTATCAAGTTATGCTGCTTCTCCTGTAAAATGGTGGAAGTTACTAGAGTTCATGAGGATAAAATCTATGAGGAAAATTTTGCGAGCAATCCTGATGACTCTTGATGAGGAGACAAAACCACCTGTTTTTGGAGAGGCTTGAGTTACTGTGTCACTTGCACTGTAATTTTTACCTGAATGTTCACCTGTGACTCTATGAACAATGGTTGGAATTGCCTTGCATGTGCAATTTAATAAAAGAGATAATCATAATTCCATGAATCCTGTTCCAGGAGAAGCCCTATATGTTTTTTTAAAAATTAAAGTGCAGAATCCCTGACTTGTCACAGATGGGAGTGTAAATTTATAGCTTCTTCTATAGCTATGACATCCTTTAAACCCGGGTAACACGATGCTCACAAGGAGTTTGTTCATTCTGAATCTTTTAGAGAGGCCACAGAGAGTATCAGTGCACGAGAATTTAGGTGTAAAGCGAATGGAAAAGTTTAACTTCTTGCTAATATTTAACTAGCCTATGTCTGATCTTCTTTCACTATGCATCTTAGATATGAGAATTTCAGCTCAAGTGAAAGCATTTCAGTTTCTTCGAGTTTTCTAATTTTTTGGCTGAAAAAATTGTTTTACCTTTCTAGGGGGAAAAAAAAAATCCACTTTCAGTTAAAAAGCCTACGTACTTTTTCTAACAGGGATAAAAGCCTGCACTAAGACAGCAAGAAAGGCCATACCTTGCCCTGTACTTTCTCTTTGTAGTGTTTAGTTTTCCAATTACTCTCAGTAAATCTGAACTTTTTTTTTAGATGAACAGCAATATTTAACAGGGAAATATGAAATTTTACATATCATTGAAAGTATTTCATTTTTAAGATTGCTACCAAAATTGTCAGACCAGTTGGTGAGTTTACAATGCCTTTGATTCCATTAGACCTTCTCGATGGCATAGCTCTTAACAGCATATTATACAATAAGCTGCTTGTGCTGCAAATTAATCTGTGGGATACAGATATCAAACTCTGTGTAAATCTGTAGGATTGAGGACTAAGGATGCTGTGTTTTATATATACTAGTTCTGGCTTCCCAGCTATTGGGGTTTCAGATATATCTAGTTATTAAATTAGTGTGTGGTACTGATAACATTTGCTTTTTTAACCCCTATTACTGCACAAATATCTGTTATAATACTTCTGTTTTTCTATAAATAGCTGCATCCTGTGGTTAAAACAGCAGATACAATGCTTGAACTAGGAATTTTTTTTCTGCCTTAAAAGTGAAGATGAATAACTCACTTCAGGTTCCATATAGTTGCTTAGATTTGCTCTGTAAATAAAAATAATTGAGTCCTTTAGAATACTCTGTATCCTACACAAGCTTTAATTTCCTGAAAAAGAGCTTTCTCTATTCTATTTGTTCTATGTTCTTCAATGAGTTCTCTAGGTAATCCACGAGACAGAACAAGGAAATGGTGAGGGTCATTTTTCTTCTTTAATAAAAAGTAAATTAATTACTGATAGAAAGTACAGATATGTGTAGCAGAATATGTCAAAGATGCACCATGTGAGAGATGTCCATAATTCATCAGGAAATGTTATGACAGAACATACAGATACCGTTTTTAGTTGCACTGATAGATCCACAGGTAAACTTTGATTAACAGCTTCCATGTAGTGGGATAAAGCAGCCAGGATTTGTAGACTTCTTGCCTGGAATGTGCTACAGTACTAAAACCCATAAAGAGAATAAAACCTCTCCCAACTGATTTCCTGCTCATCCCTGTTTCTTCACATATCATATTGTTTAAATTATACAATCTGGAGCAAGTTTTCTGAAACTGAATGTCTGCAGTTCAGTTAGAATCATGCCTCAGGTAGTTTAGGGGATTCCCCTGCAGTCATCTGTCTTGCATGTCTTTCACTGCATCTGTTCAGATTAGGAAAATGTTACAGATTTTTTTTTTTTTTTTTAGGTAGTAAAATCTCGGTTTAATTGAGTGTTTTAAAATACCTCTTAGCTGCTGAGAAGTGTTTGGGTTCATTGCAGGGTAGACTTGGTCTGTCTTCAACAAGCTACAGATGAGGTCAGAGTCTCAGATGGTACAAAGCAAAGTGCTTCACTGATTTCCATATGGCTTTCATCACTAACTCCCCTGTTTCTTACCTCCTGTCTCAGGTATTACAAAGTATTAAAAGGACCCCAAAGGAGCTCAACATACTTGTTCTCCAAACCCTCCCTCCCCACCCCCCAGCTTCTATAATTGCTGCAATAGAATTAAATTCAAACTCCTTTTTAAGGGGGGTGATCTAAGTTCTTCAATACAAAGTAATAAAATCCTTTCTAGAATTGTTCCAATATAACTTTCGTGAAATTTCTTCCTAAGTAATTTTGCTCCATTCTACTTCTACAGAGATGGAGATATAAGTTGATAACCATAGAGTTTTGAAAGAAGAATTTTGGTTGGAGTAGATGAAGAACTTAACTACAACCATGTAAAAAATGTTCAATTTCTTAAATTATCTTTGTGGTTTGGTAGTAGATGTTGCCAGAAGTCCAGTAGAAACTCTGCAGTAAGCAAGTTTCTTCGAGTCATATAACATATATGCAAATTCTTCCTTCTGATTTTAAAATGAAATTTTAACTGGTCTCTGAGAGTAGTTTTACAGGTATGAAAGCATGGGTTATTTGTCCAAGTTTTCAGCTTAATAAGTCTACACTGCACTGGCTCTGTGTGCTTGCTTGTGTTGTGTTAATCCTGTTAGTCATTGCATACAGGACTTGCATAATTTTATGCCATAACCCTGGCATAATTTTCCTCTGACAGCTATGGATTAACAAGTAAGAATGAGCAAGCACATCTGATGTTCAGGCAGATAATCAGTGCTACTGTGAAACAGCTGGACAGTCTAGGTGCTGCCTTGTAGGCTACAGTGTACATCTGGGTACAGCTAAATTACAACGTGGGTGATTGGAAATTGTTGGGAGAAATGAAATGTCCCTCTGACACAAGCACATTTGGAGCTAAATAATGTGATCTGGAGAACAACTATAGCATGCAGAATTATGTTTTGGATGATGCTTTTTGAGACAAAATTGTTCTGAAGGCTCTAAGGTCAATCCTTTTGGTTTGTGCATTGGAAACATTCCTCTCAGTGCTGCTGTCTTCTCTGACTCACAAAGCTGTCAAAAGGCAGAAGAAACTGGGTAGTTTCTTAATGACTCTTCTGAGGTTGCTGTATGTTTTGTACATAAACACACCTAGACACACTTTTTATCAGTGGATTCATGCATGAATTTTCAATAGCATGGCACCAGAGTGCATGTTATCACAGTCATGTGTGCATGTCCTCATCTCCAAGCACTTTCTACCTTTGCTGTTTCTCATCATAAGATTTAGTTAGAAGTGGAAGATCAGTGAAACCAAGTGCTTTCTGTGCTCTCTTTTAGCTTTCCTGTGCTTCCAGTTGCAATTCTATGTATAGTGTTTTCTTACCTCTGCTGTAATACAGAAACATCCAAGACTAATTTTTTTGGTGGAAGAGGTGTGTTGTCAGCTATAACTGCAGTACCAAGGAACTACCAAATGAGAGTTCTTGGGGCAGTTCACGGATTGTAATTACTAAAAACAAAATTAGTCATGCAGGTTTCTCATTTTTCACCTTGAGAATTGATGTACCCAGGATTATTTTTCCCTGAATGGATTGTAGAAAAAGAACGATTAGTCTGACTTCCTAACAGGAGACACTGAAGTTGCATTCTCCCTGGTGTGTCCTTGGTAATATTACTTACAGAAATGTCCAATATTATCTTTAGAATAGCCAAGGACAGAAAATCAATGGTTTGTTTAGGAAACCATCCAATAAGTCTTTGCTCTAAAAATATCTGGATTAGTTGGTCTAATGGTAATTTCTTTTTTTTTTTTATTTTGTTGTAGAGTTGACTGTCAAAGTTTCCTTCCACTTTTTAGATACTTTTTCTTTAACTAGCTTTTTGATTGTTCCTCTAGTATCTCTTCCTAATATTCTGTAATGTCTGTTTTCTGGTAGTAGAATTGTTCCTCGTGGATCTTTTATGAACAGTTTCTTATGAATTTTAACACTGTGAGATACATTATTCTGGGACTGATTACACTGTCAGTATTGCCTCACCACTCTGACTTGATTCCCTTGCTTGTGCACATGCAGACTGCAGTGATCTTCTTACAGTGCAAAGACAAGTCAAGGCTTTTTCTCACTATCTGACAAAGATACTGGTGTCTCCTTCACAACTGGTCTGCTTGGCCATATTTTAAAGGAAGTAAGTATTTAGCTATAACCACGTGATTACTTAAGTTATAGTCATTCATGTGCTTAAACATCTGCAGTATCTGGGCATGAGCTTTGCTCCTCTCTCCTCTGAGGAATAAAGATTTTGTAGTATTAGAAATGCCATCCTTTCGCGCTCCCCTCTTCCTTTAAGTTTGGGTTTAGTTTCTAGCTTTATTCCCTTCCACTTTTAGCTGTAAATCCCTTCTCCCAGATTCTCCTTGACCCTCAGCATTTTTCATTTATGGTCTTTCTAGTTTCTCCCTGACTAATCATCTTGTATTTTTTTAATTGCCTGGAGAACTTTAACCAAAATGCCATTTTTAATCTCATTTTCTGTTTCCAGCATGCATTTTAGTAATCCTCTTTTCTTATACTACTTGCAATTAATGTATCCCGTTAGTGTCCCAGACTATCAATGTGTCATTTGCTCAAAGGATTAATGTTGAAAAATGTATTAGCACTAACACATAGTAAATGAGAGGGATTCCTCTTATGCCTCTGACTTCAGCATGCTCACTGGAAATAAGAATGCTGCTTTACCTGAAGTCCTAACTAGAATGAGCATAAAATACAAAGAAGAACTGCTTCTTAACAGATGGATTCTCCAAGACATTAATTAAAACCTGTTTCCCGTAGTAGGCAATATTTTCCTGCAGTCTGTTGAGAGTCCTCTTGTGGTTGGGTGCTGTGTGCTCTATGGTGACAGTCTTTGCCAAATCAGCCTGCAGAATTAAATGTTAGCTAATTATTGAAATACTACACTGAATTTGCTTTGTAGCTACAGTTTCGAGAGGAAAGAAGAGTACAGAAATAGATTTCTGGTGGTCTTGAACCTCTTCAGTTCTGACTAGGACCTGACAGGAGTAAAACAAGCCTTCAGAAGGATTATGCTTTGTCACCTCGGAAAAATGTTTTCTTGTGGAGAGGTCGGGTACTCAATATGCATCCCGGTGCATGCAGGTTTGAGTCAATTCTGTACCTTCTTAGCAACTGTTACAAGATGTCAGAGTAATTTCTATTTCTTAGCCTAGACTGAAAAAAACCAAAAAAATACACACGCAAGTTCTTAAATGTCTTCTGTAGATCTAACAGGTATTTTGGATGTCAATTGAAAACAATAAATTGGCTTAATCTGTACTTGGGAGTGTTTTTACCTGTGGCCATTGCTGTTTTCCCAAACTACAAGGAAAATGTGCTATTTGTGAAATTCCTATTTATTTGCTGGGCCAGCCAAAGACTGAAGTGTCAGGATTTTCACTACTCAGTGTTTTATATTTATGTTGCAGGAAAATCTCGGAATGGATATATTCTTTGCTAAGGCTTGATACTGACAAAATAAGGGTCTTATGTAACAGGAGCAGGCCCTACTCCTGATATTGGCCTGAACTTTGCCAGGGTTTGTGGCATTTCACTGTCAACTTTTGGACTCTTTTGATCAATACACCTGTGCAGTTTCAGTTTCATAATCTGTTGATCTTGCAGTTGTTTATCAATATAATTAACTTGAAATGCAAAAATTTTGTTAACAATCTGCTCATTTTTCTACTTGTAGATTTTAGAAAGATAAGCTTCCTAATTAAAATATGGACTTTATTTTTAAAATATTTATTTCATTCCTGCATACCGTGGGAAAGGAGGCTCCACAGGCTGCTCAGTCTTACTCCTTGGGAAGAAGATGGCTCAGAGGGGAATATCATCAAAGTGTATAAATACCTGATGGGAGTAGATAAAGTGCTTTCAGGCTCTCCTTAGTTTTGTCCAGTGAGAGAAAAAGGGACAATGGGCACTAACTGAAATACCAGAGTTTCATGAGAAAAACTCTTTTTTTTTGGACTGTGAAGGTGATCAAACTTTGGAGCAAGTTGTCCAGCTGGTGTAGTCTCCATCCTTGGAGATATTCGAAACAGGACTGTATGCAGTCCTGAGCAGCCTCTTGTGGCTGACCTTGGTTTGAGCAGGCAGAGTTAAAGAAGATGAGCAGATGATCTCCAGCTACCCTTTCCAAGCTTGGCATTTCTGTAATTGTTCCTAGGATGCGAAGAGGACATTTGAATTGGATTTTATAACTGATGAAACCTTAAAATGAATAAGTAGATTAGAAAGCATTAACAGAAACATTGGGAGTCAAGCTCCTGGTTTTGTCATAACTGAGTTCATTCTGTGATGCCTGGGAGCCCTGGTGCATGAGGATGATTTTGTCTGTTGTTTCGGTTCCCTGCATGATCTAATTTATCCTGGAGATAGGAAAGAGTGGGTTCCTTTTGTCATATGTGTCTGTCCGCAAGACTCTTAACGTCGATTCTCAAAAACCAACCTAAATCCAGCGGTCATAAATGGTCTGTTCAATGTCTTTAAAACGAATAAGTTGCTAACAGTTGATGGTATGGTGAATGTCAGGCAGTAGATACCTATAACATTTTGATGACAGTTGAAGCTGTGTCCAAAAAGAGTTCAGTCAGGGTCTGAATCATGTTTTTGCCTTATAACTTTATTACATATGAGGATTCAGAATGCGCAGATAGGAAGTTTCAAGTGTAAGACCCATCATTAGAGATGATCTAATCTTTCAAGCCATTTAAGTCACCATGATTATTAGAGCTGGAAGGAAAATGAAAATAAGGTAGTAAATCAGAAAAGTTAGTTGGATTTTTTTAAAATAGTTATTGGTGCTATTAATTGATGGTTGAATCTCTTCCCAGATGGTGTTGTTGAAAAAATTGTCATTTCTTCCTCAATTATGCTGAGGAAAGAAGATATACTATTCTCATCACTAAATTAAAAAGTGCCTTCATTGAGGAAGGAATTCAGAGGAAGATTGAAAGGTACTCCTTCTTCCGAAGTCCATACATGCCTTATGTTTGCATACTATCAAAGATGTTTGACTTTAGCAGTACACTTGCAGAGTGTGACAGCATGGGAATAAACGTCTCCATTTCTGAGATTCAAAACTAAAGAGGTACGGGTTTTCAACCATTGGCTAAACTGATAGGGCATGCAACAGGGCTATTCATTCTTTTCTGTCAGTTATCAAGGCTTGGTACTTTGTCTTGTTTGCAAATGTTTATTGCACAAATCTGAAATAAACTTGAAATGGTTAAGAGCGTTGCTCTTCAGTGAATGCCATGATGTGTAATTTCTGGGGAGCAGATTTCTGCCTGTCTGGATTTCCTGGACAAGTACCACTTCCCACATGTTGGGAATTTGTACTTTTCTTAGTATTCTACATGCAAATTGAATCATTTCCAAGCTCTTCAACCACCAGTCTTAAAATTCACTAGAGTGTGCAAATGTGGCATCTGGATCTTCTTCAGAACTAGAATGTGACACATTACAGAAATGCAGAACAGTCTGGATAATATTGTTGAATCTTTTTGTAGATCAGTCCTTTGTTTTGTCAGTCTTTCAGCTTGTTGTATTAGATAGAAATATTTAGTGTGTTCTCTTTTTTATCTTGCAGTATGACTTGCTGTATGAATTAACCCAAATTCCTTATTAAGAAAACTTTTAAGCCAAGCTTAATGTGCAGGTTGTTATAGATCTTATAATTGCCACTAATTATCTGATACAAAGATAGTGCTAAATTTATGATGCAAGCTGTTAAATGGGTGTTAAGGCAATGTCATTTCACATAGTTCAATTAGTGTTTTGTTGATGTTAGGAAGTAATTGAAACAATTTGGAGGTTACTCTTAATGGTCAGTTATTGTCTAGTCTTAACACATTGCTTGAATATGATTTGACGTAATTTTCTGAAACCATACAGTATTTTTAAGTCACTGTGATTGTTCTTGCAATTGTTACTTCTGATTGTTATTGCTACTATTCATTTATTTAATTAGGCTTTGAAATGTGAAACAACACTGTTTTCATTTTGGACCTCTGTTGTTTTTTATAATTTTTCCCTGCCTCCGTTCAACTGTCTTTTGTAAAATCTGTTTTGACTATAAACCTTTACGACTTGCATACACAAATACGCTGGCTTTCAAAAAATACTAATTGTGATTTTTGGCCTGTTGCTTTCTTTGAACAGCCCTGGGGCTGTTGCTTGTACATCACTGCAATGTATGTGCTCACGGGACCCTGCTGTCCCATTCTGACTATTGCCACAATACCCGTTCTGGTTCTTTTTCTCTCTGCAGTCGTAGTTAGGGTTTGGATCTCACAATGGAAGTTCTTGTACCTGTTCTGTGGTAATTGAAAACCAGCACATCTTATCCCATTCACTAAATTGCAAAGCTGTTTCAAAGACCTTGCAGGAGTTAAAAGTACCTGCAATCATTATTCTTCAGTGACAAATTAGAGTTCTTACTGACATCTTTTCAAATGTGTCTGGCAGTACAACCCGGGGGAGACTTAAGTCAGTGGCTTTCCTTTGAACAAGGTTCTCTCATGGTTTATTTGAAAACATCAGGGAAAAAAGAAAGAATGGGAATTGTTTAATTTTTTTCCTGAGTGCTAGTAAATTAACAAAAAGATGGATTATTTAGGAAAAAATGGTGAAATGTATGTACCTAACTCCTAAAGTGTAATCCTGGAAACTCGAAACTTGGTTATTAACTAACTCTGAAAGCACATAGAATTGGAGCTTCTTTGATAATTTCACTTATTTTTTTATTTGTGAGAAAGCACATCTAACACACAGCTTTACTCTCTTGGAATATCTCAAAAAGTCTGGAAAATTTTAATGCGAATCAAAGCTTATATTACTTACAGTCCTCATCAACTTTAGGTTTCTTATTCTTGATTCCTTGTAACTATTAGTTGTTTATCTTGTGATTAGGCTTTAGGTTTATTACATACATGAACAGGCATAAGTTGTGACAATATAACTTCAAAATTAAGGAAAAATTATCTCATGAAGAATGAATTAACTAATTTTACATTTTGGCAAACAAAAGCAATACCAGTCCCATATATTTCAGCTACATAAAACTTATGCAGGCTTGTTCACATCAAAGATTCAGTGAGGTTTTGTAGTTCCAGAAAAGCTCCCAACCAAGCAAGAAGAGTGCTCTGCTGGGGAATGGTGGTATGGGTTTTAACAAAAATGAAATTTTGATCTCAGCGCAGAAAAGAAAGGAGCTGCCCTTATTTCTAAAATGACATATGATATCCCTTTGCTTAATTGCTGAATGAAGTGTAGGAGATGGAAGCAAGTATGAAGCTGGGGACTCTGAGTGGAGGCAGGAACTGGATGGTAACACCTAACCAGGATAAATAAGATAATAAAGGTGGTATTATCTTTTTATTTTTTCTTTTAGTAATGCTTTTTTTACTGACTATTAGGATTCTATTTTAGGATCCCTCTTTCTGTAAACTGTATAAGAAGCCTCAATATCTGACACGAGATTTTAGAGTGCTTAATGCTTACATAGAAATGCTACAAAAATTCATCTTCATGGTCCCTAATTGATTTCTGGACCTTGCTGCAAGGGGTTCTATAGTAAAAACACTCATTTCACTGACATACTGCCTTTTCTTAATTGAGATCAGAAAATCAAGTGCTTCCAGAAAGTGGGATGCTGCAAGCCTATATTAAATTTGTCATTTACTTCTAGTGTTGTGTTAAAAGCTTGTATTGACCTTGTTTACAAGGACTGATATTTAAATGGAAAACTAAACAGTTAATGGCATTACTGAATTATCTAATATGGAAAGATAATGGTTTGTATTATCTGCAGTCTTGATTACAGGAAAAGTTCTATCATTTTGTATCTATTTACGATAAGAAGCAAACTCCGTTTTTTTCTCCTCCATTTTTTTCTGCTAAGTGAGAGGTGATTTTGTTTTTATGAAACTTTTTGATTTTCCTTTCTCTACCGGTCAACATTGATCAGAATTATTTTATGGTAACCCTCGTATCAGCAGTTTCAAATGAGTTTTGTATCCTTCTGTGTTTCTTCCTTGATACATGCAGTGGCAGAGAGAAAATACTTGATAGAGAATTTAGAATTCCAGGCAAAGTTATAACAGTACTTAACAGGATTTTATTTGAAGGTATTAATCTAAACCAGAGGATTTGTTTGGTGTTGGCCTAGTAAATTTTAGTCATAATCAATATTGCACCCAGATCTCCTCAGTCTGAGTGTATTACCCTTGTTGCAATATCTTTTTTTCTCTTACTTAAAATACACGTGTATGTATACATGTGTACACACACACGTGCACAGACGTGTTTGCATTTGAGCTGCAGTACAATTACCAAGATGCTGGATCATAAAGACAAAAAATAATTCCTACAGGTATATAGTTTTTGAACACAAGACTAATGTGGAGAAAACAGATGTAACAGAGCCTTACTGCTCAGGCTCACTTGCTGTTTCATGACTCCTGTGGAAAAATTGCATGCTTACTTAGCTGTTGTAGCTATACAAAAGCACAGCCACTGTTTGTGTAGCACAGAACATTTTCTGAATTGTGGAAGGGATGAGAACAGTTCATAAGTTACAACTATTATAACTGGCTTGTTTTGGTCTTAAATTTCTGTTTTCAAAAATCAAAAAATTATGATTTTTAGTAGATTTGTAACTATTTATTTTCCATGTGCTGTTCATTTACCTTCAAAGTCTGTTCTCTCAGCTCTCTTAGAGAAATGTTCCACCATAAAGTGTTGTTATTTTGTTAGGTAGGCATAAATAAACAAATCTATTCATTAAGTATTTTTATACCAAAATAATTTGTACAAAATGCTACATTTATTACCTGTAGGCTTTTAACTTGTTACTTTTTTCAGAACAGTTTAATGTCAGAGAAAACAACCAATAACACATTAAAATTTTTATGGGATTGTGTATAATGCTTAGAATGTAATAATATGCAACTTACATTCCTATAAAATTTAAAAACTATAAACAAGTTTTTAAGTTCTTGATATCCAGGCTGCTGGTAGATATAAGTTCTTTCAGGTTTTGGTAAATGTAGTTTGATCTTTGTGGCAAATGTAGCATAAAGAGTTGTCAGGAGGGTTGAGAAGTTTCCATGTCCTGCTGCATTGTCACTGTAAACAGAACTTTCTCTGCTGTCAGTTACTGGACATTTTGTGAAGCTTTCCTGTATGTTTTATTACCTTGTAAAAGCCACACTGAACAAATCAGATTCTTCTTTTCTCTAGCCCCTTTATTAGTGATCTAACCAAGCTGCACGATTATGTCATCTGTATGAATATTTTCAATTATGTCTGTCCAATGTTCAGATCAAAAGTTGACTGTGTGGGTGTGTTAGTGGTTTGCCCTAAAGGGTGAGGATCTGGATGAGCAATAGCAGCCATTCTACGAGATATAGGAAAAGTGAACCAAATATAAACCTTTCCACCTTTACTCTTTCTTTTCCATTTTATGTTGGTGGGACAGGGTGATATGTTGCTTCTGTTCTGAAACCTATATGAACTTCTTGCTCTGGCAGACACAACCATTGTCTAAAGTGGTTTGATGTGAGCTGGACGGAGGAGAAGAGGAAGGAATGCTAGGCAAATGTGAGTATTCTCCCCTTTACAGGAAAAAGAGACCCAAACTCTCCTAGTATTCCACAATTACTGCAGACTTCATTTACAGCAGTTACCAGAGTCATTAGAAATCTGAATCTTGGCTGTTGACTTAGGTTATTGCTGATGTGATCAGGCATTGGTGTTAATACTTCAGATGTCTGTGAATAATAATGTTGGCAAAATACAAGAACTCCACCTTGATTCCACGATCTGAGTACATTTGAATAAAGATCATCTAATCTTGCAGTCTAGTTATAGCACAAAATTCTTGGTATCTGTACAGCATAAAAATTGCTATTTTTCAGATATCAAAGTAAAGCTTGAGGCTAAAGGACCTCTGTCTTATTTCCAGTTTGCATCCATATGCTTTCCTGACTCTTACAATAAGAAACACGATATTCTTCCATCCCTGTGGCTCTCTTGTAATTTATTTACCTGGGGAAGATCTGCTTTCAGATGCAGCATCTAGTTTTCAATGATTTCCTGCTCTTAGCCAGCTGAATTGACTGAACTAGAAAGAGGTCAAGTCTGTTGCCTGAGGTCACACATTGAATGAATGCCTGAGCTTGGATTTAAAGTGAGATCTGGAGTATTCCCTCTTGTTTCTTTGCTACTTGCAGTAAATACTTATTTTAAAATGTCAGGTGTATTTGGGAATAATCAATCTGTATTATACACAAGAAGGAAATTATAATGCTTAACCTGGTATTTGCCAAGTACATACATAGTTCTTGCAAATGTTTTCTGTCAAATCAGCTAGAAAACAGGAAAATGGTAAAGTATTTTACAGTTACAAAATTTAAAAATATATGAAGCAATAAAAAATGCTGTTAACTGGTAAATGAGGAGACACTTTTTTAAACTCAGATAATTATTTATGTTAATGGCAAATTTAGCAGAATGATATTTCCTATAATGTTATCCAAGTGAGAAGAAAATGTGCTCTTTATTCTTGCTCTCAATAACAAATTATACCATGTGTGTCTTTGTAGAATCTGAATTAGAGCACCGTGCACCTTTGTGTAGCATTTTCCTGGTATTCTGCTTGAAGAATTCCTTTTTTAAAAAAATTAATCGTCATACAAGTTGTATATTAGAAGTTGTAGAAGTTCAGTCTCTACATCGCTGTATTGCAAAACTTTAGTTGTGATTAAGGATATGGAAAAACAAGTTTATCTCTATAGTTGACAGATATGAACACTTTTGACATAGATTAAATATTTGTAAAGATGTTTTTCTGTTTCTTCTGTGAGCAAAGACCCCCAAATATGTGTATCTACAGTATCTATTCAGTTTGGAAAAAAAAATGTTGATACCACCAACAGGACTTCTAGTGTCTCAAATCAAGCTAATTCTGAAATACTCTTTCAAACTAAGGACTGAGATAATTCTGACTGTTTTGAATTTTTCTATTAAAAAAAGTACTGCCACAGTCCTGTGCAATTATAACTGCAGCTTCTAGATGGAAAGAAGTCATCTGAAAAAGGACTCCCTTTTCTGGCTATTGTGAAGTTGGATTGTCATAAAGCACCTAGGAGAGTAGTTGAAATGACAATCCAGTCTAAATAGAGTAGTGATAATTATGCTCCCAACTCCTGAAATGAACTTCACAGTTGGTCAGCAATAGCACTTAACAATAATAGTTTAAACAACTCCTGGGAATGTTAAGAAGTCCTCTCCATCATGCAGCAGCTGAAAGAGGAAAGAAGCTGGGTCACTCAGGCAAAGAGACACAGTTCAATGAATAATAGCAGAAAGCGTTGACGGGAATTATTTTGACCCATGACACTTTTTTATTTCTTTTACTTTCTGAACATAATGAAAGGGACCCCTAGAAGAAGTGTATGAGAAGTTTTATCCTTTCTTTTTGGCTGTAGAAACAGTGTCATGTTAGGAGTCCTATAAATCCAGAAATAGGCTGGAATGATTTAGGAAGGACTGCATATTAGTGAAGTCAGGAGGGACCTTTTTTTTTTTTTTTTTATTAAAGAACCCACTTGTTCTGGCAAGAAAACAAAATTGTTTCTGTAGGGGGCCTCCTGCTGTTTTCTCCATAAAATGTCCCCAGGAAGGATAAGAGCACTCTCCTTTATTTTAGTGTCCCAGGAGCATGTGAGTAGAGAGCAAGGAAGAGATCCTGAAAGGAGTATGAGATACAGCAAAGCAGGGACAGGAAAAGCCAAAGTATTGGCCTGGAGTTGATGGCAAGAGGATCTGTGCAGCCCTCTGTGAGACCTCTGTGGATCTGTGAGACAGAATCCAACTGTTTCTTTGAGCTGGCATTTGGAATAAATAAGCATTGAATTTGGAGACTGTTCAGTCCATCTTTTATTTTATCCTATTATGCACATGGAGGAAAGTGGTAAGGTTTTCCTGCTGCCCTTACGCAGTGAGCCCACAGCCAGATTAAGTTTTTATTGAGGTTCTGCTAAAGCACTGTTGCACGAAATAAGCTGTTGCAGTCAGTAGTTAACTCCCTTGCATGGATTTAAAATACAGAAAAGAATTAATTTGAGAAAGTTAATGGTCAAGGTATTGATGAAATAATGAAACTAGTTAGGAACAGACTCTTAAAATTCTGTCTTATAGAGGGAAAAGCTTTTTTTCCTTGGTCTCAGTATTGTTTAGAAAACATGGAGGTTTTCTTATTTGACACAACAAGAATATATAGAACATTTTCACTTAATTTCAAATAGGTTTCCTTATTATCACTCTACTGAAAATTCTTGAATTTATAGGAGGGCATTAAGTGAATAAGAGAGCTAGTGCTTAAGTAGAAAACATTCAGCTTGGCAGATCTAAGGAACGATTAGGTCATTCACGAGAGGAATAAGTGTTTTCCCTGAATCTTCATTTGGACATAACTTGAAAATATTTGCATGCTCTATACATCATCATGTTTCAACTCAGCTATCCAGTAAAGACAGGAGATACTTAGTTCTACCTCTTATATGGATAAAGCAGGAAGTGACATAGGCATAATAAAAAGCAAGGAGCAGAACAAATAAATGATTGCGGTTAATTTAAAGTGACTGTCAAGTTACAAAAAAAGGGCGTTTTCCAGATACTTCAAACATGTTTAGAAGCAGATGTTTTAAGTGTATATGAATGTTACACTGTTTTGAAGTTGCAATTAATAACCATTTACAAAAGATTTTCTGCCTATATACTGGCACAATAAACAAATAATCAATAAAGTGGTTTTGAGTTCAACTCTGCCTAGACTTGGACCCTTTTAAAAATTAAATTTTCAGCAAATACAGTATATAGATTCAAATACATTATTTTTCCTTATAGTCTTTATTGGCATTTTTTTTTTGGTAAAGCTCCTTTTGCGGATGCATTTTGCAATTGCTGCTTTTTAAAGTTTGCTGCAAGTTTCAGACATATTCAACAAGTTTTCTATACCAAGTTTACTTAGAAAGAAGTCTCTCCCTTTGCTACTTCAAATGCCCAAACCCCATACACCATGTATATGCTCTGGAGGAATGCCAGGAGTGGTTGAGTATAACTGCTTGTAGCAAATGTGTGCTTTATGAGCGACGCTTACACAGGAGCACCAAGCTCTTGCAGGGCAGGGATGTGCTTCTTAAATGAAGTACAGTGGACAACAGTGCAGGCTGCTAAATGTACTTGGAAAATAGAAACAGATTTGTTAGCTTTCTGCTATCGTGGCTACAATGACAGCAAGTATCAATTAATTTTTGGTTATGTTGGTGAAAACTAGTCCTGTAACTCAGAGCATAACCAAGCCCTAAGGAGTTCCCCAGACCTGCTCCTTTTTTTAGAGGTATGATCTGTCCTGGATTAGTCATAGCTCATCTGAAAACCTTTTATGATGTTTGGGATGAAGTGTAAGTGGTCCTAGAAGTGTCTAGTAGTGTTTGCCTCTGAAGAGCCAGAGGAAAGCTTCTGGATTTTTCCTACAGTACAGTGTTGCTTTGGTAGATTCCCATCTGTTAACCGGCACATAGCACCATTTGAAACGTCTTTTGTCATAAAATGCACAGCTGTGATTAAAAGCTCTGTGCTGGAGGAGTAAAAATATTTCACTGTCCTGCATAATACTAATAAATAGAAGATTTATGTATTTCCTTTCTGTTGTCTGCTTTTTGAAACTTTATTCTTATCTCTTTATCTTCTCACTTTAGTGAGTAATTAAACTTAGATGCAACAGTGCATAGCAGTACCTTGTTCCTTCTTCACTCTCTCACACTCTGCTTTTGAGAGCTGTTTTCATTGGTGTTTTTTTCCAGCACACTAGATATTGAAATGCTGTGCTTTGAATAGTCAAAAATTGTTTCTTCAAGCTATCACAAGGCTAAACTTGTATTCCAAGAGTTGTATGGCTTGAAAGAAGCAGGTTAGTTTCTGGAATAATTTATTTATTCATCAATTACTAATTATTTATATGGTTCCAGCAGGTGGATTTAAGGACTCATTGTTTGATATACATAGAGCTGAACAAAAGTCTTTGCTTCAGAGAACTTGACCTTTAGGATACCCGTGATATCTATCTGCAAGATATGAGTTCTTATTCTAGTCTCTAATTCTGTTAAATTTTGCATTTGTTTTCTAATTTATAAAACACTGTTTTGGAAACAGGTCCCTTATACATGGGTTAGCAACATCAGATAGTTACTGCATTGTGATTTATTTTTTTTTTCCTAGTTACTTGAAACCACTCACTTCATTTAAATTTCCATCAATTCAAAATTTTCTCTTTCCCTTGAGCACACTTTTTCCATATTTTTCGTTCAAAGTACTATTAATACTTTCTGATTATTCAGCAGAAAACTAAAAATGTCTCTTGAGCTACTCAGCCTGATTTAATTGGTTTTGGTGTATGGCAAGCTAAATTCAGATCTCCATTTATCAAACCCCAAGTCTCTCCTCCCCTCTAAAAGTGAGCAGTGCTCAGGTGAAAAAAAAATCACGAGACAAAAAGTCTGTTTGAGATGGTGCATAAAAGATTTTGTAACATTCACAAGGTCGCTGCAGCACAGGAATTAAAGGTAAGTTGGTGCTTGTATCTCTGCTCCCCCCCCTCTCTTCAGTGCTCCTCTAAACCCCTAGACTCTTATTCCTGACAGCCTTCCAGGTTTCTCTGAATTGGTTTGAAGTCATATTTTTACTTTGTTTTTTGGTTCTCCATTTTTTACTTACACTGGAACAAAAAAAAAAAAGGGTGGGGGAGTGAATAAGAATATAAAATATTCTTTTCTTGTGTATCAAAGACAAGCAGTGTATTCAGAGGTTCAAAGTTCCTCTTTTTCCTGAAGAACTTCAATTACTAGGCCCCCTGGGGGATGTACAATTGAGTAACCATCACCTTAAAACCTTTGTTTTCTGTTGAAATTTAACATGCTTTCCCACAGTTACCTTCCAAATCTCCTCTCCTTCTTCCAAGCCCTCTAAATTCTACCTGATAAGCTTTTCTTACTGTAGACTTCTCAGACTTCAGAACAGTTCAATAATTTAATTTTGATTTATTTACATGCTTAAATAAAAGATCTGGCATGCATGTTTGTCCTGATCTTGGCTAAATGCCAATCGCCTAATTGATCAGTTTCAGAACTTGGACATTTTCAGTTCAATTCTATGCTGTTACCACCCTACATGCTGCTGGGTGTCTTGGTTTATTTTTTCTCAAAGTAGGTAGAAGAGGGAAAAGGCCCTTAGATCAAAGGCTAAAAGGATTATGATTCTCCAGCCTGGAGAATAGAAGGCCGGGGGTGACCTAATTGCGGCCTTCTAGTATCTGAAGGAGCCTGCAAGATAGATGGAAGGAGACTATTTAGAAGGGCATGTTGTGACAGGACCAGGGGGAATGGCTTCAAACTAAAGAGATTAGGTTTAGATTAAGTGTTAGGAAGAGGTTCTTTACTGTGAGAGTGGTGAGGCACTGGCACAGGTTGCCCAGAGAAGCTATGGCTGTCCCATCCCTGGAAGTGTTCGAGGCCAGGTTGGATGGGGCTCTGAGCAACCTCGTCTAGTGGAAGGTGCCCCTGCCCACAGCAGCAACTAAATGATCTTGAAAGGTTCCTTCCAACCCAGGCCATTCTACGATGCTATAATAAAGTAATTCCTCTGTGGTCTTCTCAGTTGTATTCCTGAGTATATCACCATTAAATTGGTTCAATAGTGTAGGAGAGAGGTAAAGTTTGGGTAAGCCTTTCAGTCATATGCAGTTATATGGAGTATAGAGTCATCTGTTAAGGATGCTGAATGCCACCATGACTTCACCAAAAATAAACATTTTGAATTTTTGATACAATTTTTTTGGGGTGACTAAATATTTGGAAAGCGTGCCATTTTTTGGGGGGGTGTGAGAGAGCTATTTGTACTCTGCTAAACGGCTTCATTCAAAGTTTGTGAAGATCAGAAATGCTGACACGAATAATGGAGAAGTCAAACTAACTGCTAACAGGTTGAATCCAGGAGGAAGGAATAAATGAGAAACAAAGTTTCTAGCCAAATCTCATGAGCAGAACCCCGGAGTGGGCTGGGGGAGTATTTCCGGTTTCCACTCATATAATGCTGTTTATTTATAGATGGGGCTGTGGTGTATGTTTGTCCCTGAAAATTTCAGGTCTGGCTGTTGTTTATGTAGTGAAGAGTTTGATGGAAGGAAGGAGGAGACACAGGAGCAGCACTCCTGCACATTTAAACAATCTATCCTGTGAATAATGCTTAGTTATGGCAAAGACATGCCAGGATAAAAAGAAAAAAAAAAAAAATCCTTGCAATGCCTATATGTACAATAGGAAGGTAGAAAATACAAAAATGACAGAAATGACTCCTGATATAATTAGAGGCTGCACTGAAGTTGAGCAAAAGGTGAATCAGGTCCTGAGCTTAGAGATCAACATGCTGTTCAGATTTCTGGGAGACTGTGGAAAATAACTGAAATGATTGCTGGGGTTATATGTAGACCTGAAAGTAATTCTTAAGAGCTTCAGCTCATTAAGCCCATTTGTAGGAAGATTCTGGTATGGGAACACTGTCTGTAACTGAGTTACACAAATCAGAGATTTGTCCCAATATCTGGTGTTTTGGCTAAAGTCATAGGATTGGAGATGAGTGGGTGAGCTTGGCTGACTGGAACACTTTCCCACTCACATGCTGTGCTTGGTCTGTATGCCCAAGATGGGTCTGCTCTACAGATGCCATATGAGATGCTGTACTGTCAGGCTCTTGAGTGGGACAGGTATATTCCCATCCAGTAAAATGTTACTGAGGTGCTCAGGGACCAACAAACTACTAGGGACAAGAAGAAGCGGAGATTTGACAAAAGGTTATAATTTCTGGCTGTGATCCTTGTGACTGATACAAGCAGTATTCAGGGTAACTTGAGCATTCTGATGGGGAGAAATAGCTGTACCAAGGTATGCTTTGTCAGCGGCTTTGAAAATGCCAACACCACCAAAATTTCACCTATTTGCCTTTTTAGGTACTTAGGCATGGTTTAGAAAACCAAAGCATATGTGTTCTTTGTAGAGCAGGTATGAGTATTCCTGTATAGGTCAGAGACTCTCTGGAATGCTGCATCTCACAGAGAAAGCCCTTCTGTCGTTTGAAGGTCTAGTTTGGGGATCTGTGGTAATACTGGCTGGGGCTGGTGGGTGGTGGGGGTGGAGTTCTGTAAGAGATGGTGTCAAGTCATCAAGTTATTAGCCATAATTCCTAAGACAGTAAAAGTTACAAGTCCTAATTCTAAAGATAGTAAAAGAACAAAAAAGAAAACATTTAGGTCAGTGAATAGGCTTCTGTTCACATCAGAGTAGAAAGCTTAATTAACTGAGTGTTTTATGTCATTTGCAAACATCATCATACAGACTCTGCTCAATTGTACATCTGTTTTGTCAGTGCCAAGGGAATACTCAGGGCTCAGCTGATCCCCATCTCTGGAGTGCTCCTATGCAGTAATCTGTGTTACTTTTAAGTAATAATAAAGACAATAATTAGAGAGTTCTTTCATCTTAAATCCTTTGACTTGCAGGCTAAGACATCCTGGCTGACATCTCTAGACTTTGCCTATCTGCTGCCTTTCAGGGCGGTGAGGAGGAGAGGCACTTGCCAGTGCCAGGGGCACAGTGTAGGGAAGAGGCTGAATTGCCAAGGGTCTGTTCTCTGCTTTGCTGCTGCCTCCTCCTTTTGGGTACTTGATCTCCAAAGGAGTCCCAGTCCACAGCCCCATTTGGATCTATAAACAATATAGTAAAACCTGATATGCTTTTAAAGAAGTTGAATTATGTAGGGAGAGCCAGCCTTGCTGTCTACAGGCTAGATATTGACGTTAAATATAGCCCCAAGCAAGTGAAACACTGCTCATAAATAGCCTCAGGAAGTACTGACCTCAAAACATACCTGCACAACAAAATCCTTCTCCCGGTTACTTTCTGTTCTGAAGGCCAGTACCTCAGTGTTGCCTTATACCAGGGATATATTACTGCTTTCTATTGCTTTGTTTTCAGCTATTTTGCTGCTTTCAGTGACGGTGGCATCTGTTCCATGCCCATCAATTCTTATGTTACAAAACAAAGAAGTGCAAGCATTGTCATACTGATCGTGGGCTATTTCATTAGTGCTTATGGACACCAGCTGTGCACAGCCGCAGTACTATAGAGTTCAGAGTTTACAGTAAAATTCTTCATAAAAGAACACAGACAATAGGGGCAGTAAGAGCTTGGGTTTGCTTAAAGTAGCTTGAAGAAGCTTGCCCTCTCAGTAGCAACCCCACCTTTGGCTTTTTGACCTGATGCTTGCATTGATACTGAATTAACGGTATTCATTTTCTTACTGCAGGCAAGGTCATAGTGATCAAGTGACTTAAACAGGTTTATAGTCCTGAGTAAATTGACTCCTCATGCTTAATTTTCATTCTAGGCAATTTCTTCAAGATATCAAATACCCATGAAAAATCAATAGTCAAACTCTCACTGTAAATGATTTGATATTTTTGGGAATATACATGAATCTGTTAGGTGTATTTTAAGAAATTTTCTAAAGAAGTTACTGGGACATCACTTGCTCCCCAGTTCACAATTGTTGATATAGCTGTGGTTGAGGACATTTTAATTTTAGGACTGAATAAAAATTTTGAAGAGTGAAAGGACTACTAAAAAATGTGGAGATACTTGCAATGCAAAATCTTCTCTGACAACATGAAATAAAGTTATATCACTGATAATACAGAGGCTCACTGCACTTGAAGGGACCTACCATATACAACACTTGTCTTGTTGGGCTCATTCATTGTTGAGAACGCCTAGTAATGTCTGCAGCAAAAATGGCTTGCACATATGGCTCCGTTCATGAGCTTTGTCCTTAGAGTAAGACTGATTAGAGACCTCATTTTACAGATTAAATAAGGCTTAAATATTTAAATTGCTCTTCTCTTGCAGATAATCCAAACAATCCAGATATTTCATTTAATATGTGTGGTTTTACCTATAATTTAATTACAAGCAAAAATTTATATTTTAAAAAGTTAGAAAAGGAGGCAGTTCTTTCCAAAAGGTCGACTTCATTTTCAGATACTATTTTACAAGTGTTATTATTGAGGGTATGGACACACGTGCAATCTGTCACAGGGCAAGTGGGCTGTGTATTTGTTTTTGATACTATAGAAATATAGGTGGTTCTGCTCTTTCAATACTGTATCGTAAAATTATACCTTAATTTAAATTCTTGGAGCTGATTTGTCTGCTCACACTTAGAGTATTTATAGGCTATAAGTATAGAAGCTTAACAAAGCTGTATTATAAGCTTATCTAAAATAAGCTTATAATGTTGGGCATGTTGGTGGAAGACAAGGAAGGAAGTGCAAAAGAATCAGTGAGTGATGAGTAGAGAAGGACATTTCCATCCATTCGAGTGAATTAATTGTCACTGCATTCCTTCCTCACTCTCTATTCATCAGCCACAAAAAAAGGCAACAAAAAAGGCAGGAAAGAGTTAAAACACTGCTTTGCTGGGCTGTAATTGATTCAGCTGTATCCTCTTATATAGCTAACTTGTTATTACTGTGATAAAAACATGAAGGTGGGTTGCAAAGAAGAAACTGCTGTTTATGGAAAAGAGTTATGGGCCAAATGGGCAAGTAGGGAATGGTCATCATTAAATGTATTGGCACAGTGGACAGTGCAATAGGAGAGAGCACAAGGGAACAACTTTTGAACTTTATATACCTGGAAAAGGCGAGCAATGATGTGAATGCAAGTGGAGTGGCACTTGAAACAGCTGGGACCGGGAAAACAGCACAGTGGAAACTGCTATTTGAATTCTGTGGACATAAGTTAAACAAGATTTAGAGTTCAATACAGAATGATTTGACAGTAAAAATGTGAGTTTTAGATACCTATCAAATATGATCGTGTTCTGGATGCCTGAGGGGAGTAGGTCAGGGATGTCAAATGTCCTTGCAGTCAAATGGCAGGCAGAAAGGTCAGTGATTTTATCAGAAATGAGAGAGTAGATGCAGTAGATGGCGTGTAAGAGGAAAGATAAATATTTCAAATAAGACCAGACTGGTTATATTGACAGTGAAGTGCCACAAGATTGTGTTTGTGAGACAGCTGAAATGTAGACTAGGAGAACTGGAAAAGTGGCCACCTCTAAGGAATGCAGGAAGGTAAGTATGAGGTGCCTTAGACCAACACTTTGTGATATTGTTTGAGGTTAAACTGCAGTCTTTGGGTCTTTCACTTCTGTCCAAGAGTGAAAACCTTCTCATGATTTGTGTTCACTATGATGTCAACATGGTCAAAACTAATCACTGGACTAAATATGCATGCAGATCAAAGACTGCAGGTAGTGTACACTCAGTAGTGTGTAAACTATAATGCTAATAATAAAATACACATATTAGGGCTGTTTTCCCCACTTATGTCACAAGCTCCAAGAAATTTAAACTGCTCCCGAAAGCCACCAGGCATAGCATTGCAGTAGTATTCAAAGAAGGAGGTGCTCAGAAAGAAATCACAGAGTTCAGCAACATCTTGTCTTGATTCTTGCTGAAATAAGTTTAATTCAAAATCACATTTCATTCCCATGGTATAGAACATTTTTTCTTTTTCTGAGGTTGGTGGCGCTTATTCCCTTGTAGTATATATTTTGGTTGCAGTATTTAAACTTCATTAATCTGTCACAGATTTTGCTATTGTACTGCAATACTGACTACCTTTCCTCATAAAATGCATGGGTCATTTACTTATTTTCCTAAGTGGTGGTGGATAGGGAAATTAAATGGGTTAACATATTAAACTTTAGCTAAGTGACTGGACCTCAAAAGAGCCTCAACAAGTCTTAGTCAATTGGTTGGGTTAGACAAACACGCAGCCATTGACTTAACCAATAAATAATTATCTGAATGCAAAGAGATGTGAGTTTCTTTCTTTTATTTTTTTTCTTCAGATTTTTTTGTGCTAGTATTATAGTATTTAAGACACTGTGAATTCATACAACTTCAGGGAGAAAGCATATAAACTTTCCTGCTGAAAAAGCTGATAGTCTGTTATCTCTGAAGCTGTAAGTCTGCTGATGGTCACTGTGAGTTCCTTGCTTGTGAAGTGTAACCCAACACTCTACAATAATGAATCCACCGTAATTGGAACTTCATGATCCTTGAGGGGGAAAAATGGGTGCAGTGTATTCTTTAGATCTTATTTCTAACCTTTTGGGCTCCTTGCAGATGGCGAGGATTGAAGTATATAGCTTCTGTAAATTAATCTGGTGTTCAAAACTAAAGCACTTGTCCCAGAAGCCATACTTTTCGAAATAGCATCTTGCAGCTGTTTTTGATGATTTTGCCTGGAGTGGAAGCAGAGATGTGTGATGGTTTTGGCTGAGGTAGAGCTAATTTTCTTCCCAGTGGCTGGTATGGGGCCGTGTTTTGGGTTTGTGCTGAACACAGGGTTGATAATGTGGAGATGTTTTTGCTGTTGCTGAGCAGGGCTTGCACAGAGCCAAGGCCTTTTCTGCTTTTCATTCTGCCATGCTGGGGAGGAGACTAAGGGTGCATGGGAGGCTGGGAGGAGACACAGCCAGGACAGGTGACCCAAACTGACCACAGGGGTATTTCAGAGCATGTGACATCATGCTCAGCTTATAAAGAGGGGGGAAGAAGGCAGAAGTGGGGGTACATTTGGAACGATGGCACTTGTCTTCCCAAGTCACTGTTACCTGTGATGGGGCCCTGCTCTTCTGAAGATGGCTGAACACTGGCCTGCCATGAGAAGCACTGAATTCATTCCTTGTTTTGTTTTGCTTGTGTGCTCAGCTTTTGATTTCCCTATTAAACTGTTTTTATCTCAGTCCATAAATTCTCTGGCTTTTACCCTTTCGATTCTCTCCCTTATCCCACTGGTGGGGAAGTGAGTGAGTGACTGTGTGGGCCTTGGCTGCTGGCTGGGGTTATGCATAACAAACACCATACACCTTAAAACCAAATAATTTGTGGAATGTCTGGCATAATGAATACAAGAACTTAGCTAAAAAGAACATTTTAAAGAAAAATATTTTTTTGCATAATAACATCTAACAGTTCTTCCAAGCCTGAATCAAACCCCAAGCATTTAGCATCTGCAGTATAATCTTTCTCCCCTCTAAATTTTGTTGATCTTCCCAAAATGCAGTGCAAAACATTCATAGGTTAAAAATGGGCATGTGTCCTAAATGGAAAGTGGGATGTAAGAGCACAGTAATGAAGAAAGTAATGCCTCAGGTTTTATGAAGAGCAACATGAAATGCCTGACCAAAAGAGCTAAGAACTGGAAAAAATGTTTGAAGCAGAGGAAGAACAACAGAGGAGATATGAAAAAGGTGGAGAATGCAGGTAGAAACTTTAGTTTGTGTACCACTGAAATTGATACTTTATTTGGATGCCTATTTTGGTTTTTCTTTGACAAAAATAAAGTGGTGCTGGCCAGGGGCTTGGCTTTTTACATGTTGAAGGTCAGAAAAGATATAGTGAATGTCATTTAGGATTTTCACTTTTCTTACACTTAATTTTCATTATTATCTTCTTCCAGAAGGTTTCTATCAACTTTAATGTATTTTAAACATTTCAACAATATGAAGAATAATGCTTTAAATGAAAGATTTGTGATGATGATATTTAACGTAGTAAATCTAGTTTTGTAAGTTTATGCTTAGAGGGTTATATACATGCAAGTTACTCTACAAGTACTAACCTTTGAAAGGATTGTCAGGTTATTTTACCTCACAGATATCCTAGGGACAAAATAATTTCACCATCATAGATGAAAAAATTTTCTGTATTTATGTGAGATTTCTTCAGTGTTTTTCAGATAGAAGAGGGAGAACTCTTCACAAAAAGCACTTTGTTGTCATCATCTGTGAAACTGACTGATCAAGTTTGGTCTCTGAAAATACAGAAAAAGCTGAAGATACCGCATAAATAGGTTTCGTGCTGTGTTGTGGTAGTGTTCTCCGTTTGTGAGTAGGGTTTTTTGTGATTTTTTTTTTCTTTAGTAAATATTTCTCATACGGTTTGTAAGTTTTCTTAAAGATGTTATGGTGGTCCAAAACATTCCATAGCTAAACGGTAATGAGTGTTTGCCTTGAGGCTGGAACAGAATATTTTCTAAGGTCAAACTTTTTAAGAATGGAAGAAAATAAGTGGTAATTAGATTCTAAAAATTGCATACTAAACCCAAACTTTGTCTTAGACAATGCTAAAATCTGTCTATGTGTTATAAAATCTTATCTTGCATATTGCTTTTAGTTATTTTGGCAGCATGTGAATCCAAAGTGTAATTAGATATTGGCCACATCATTTTTTCATTGTTATTAAAAGGATATGTGTGAATGTGTTTAGTAATTCTGTAAATCCAGTTTTCACACTGTCATGGGAAGCGTCATGCTTTTGCCTCATAACCAGACGGTATATGTTTTCAATAAGAACTTATTTAGGAAAGTACAACACATTCATCCTTGATATTTAAGCAAATTCACATTGCAGAATGATTAATTGCATTCAGCCTTTTCATCCACTTCTAATTTTTCAGGGGACATAATTGGATGCAAATTCGCCAGTGTTAATCATTAGATACCACTAATTAAAAACAGAAGCTGTAGGTAATGGTATGATTATTGGTAGAAATAAATGAAGCAGATCAGGTAACACTTTTCTTCAGGGACTCATGACTTGTGCCTGAGCCTCATTAAATTCCAACATGTGAAGGTGCCCTGCTGGTAGAGGCTGCAGGAGAGCTGTATTTATAAATAACTTAAAAGTAACATAGGGGGGCCGTGCCTGAAAAAGGAGGTGTGGAACATTGCTGTGGCTCAAGGACTTAGCAGTTTAATGAATTAGAAACTTTAAAAAAGCAATTTAATTAGGTGAAAACTGTTTTTGCATAACAAAAAGCCAGTTGAAAGAGAAACTAAGGGCGTTTATTTTCTGACAGCAGTTCTGAAGCTTACTGAAATGCCATGTTCTGAAAATTCAGTGGGTATTTTTTGTATTCAAAGAATTAATTTCATACTTTGTCTTTTAAAACTCACGGTGATGTTAGATGACCTGTATAGTGACTAAACTGGAGGCTCACTGAAGAAACTGTGATCATTCATTCAAATTGATAACAGTGTTTTGTGAGAGGATTCGGAGGAGATAATTTTCTCATGAAGAATCTTCTGACTTTTAAATTACTTTTAAAATATACTGATGACCAATGAACCCTTTCAGTCCAGTGCTTTGGGGTCTTTTCCCATCGTAATCACCAAAGTTCATCAGGAATAAATGTTAGTAATAACTCCTTGTAAGGGATTCATACAGTGATGGAAAACACCACTTACATGATTCAAAATACTGATACAAAATAAAATATTGTAGGTACTGCACACTGTTCAGTCTTATGGACAGACTTAGTGAATTAGGCATTTTTGGGGGGGAAAAAGAGCCATGAATGAAAACATTTTAATTTTCACTATTCCTTCCAGTTCCCCACCAATGCAAAGTTCACCAGTGATGTAGGCAGTGGCTGAGAGCTGTTTTCTGGATGCATGACTTCTGTCCAGAAGATTTGCTCTGGCACTGGTCTTTTCTGTCTGCCAGCTGGAGTGAAGGACCTGCACAGATGGCAGTGCCCCAGCTCTTTGGAGGCAGAGACTGAGGATGGAGCTGTAACAACCAGAATTAGGACCTAAGCTTAGAGCTGTGCATACCACAAATTTACACGTGTACCACATTTCATCTTTTTGATAATGGCTGCTCTTATATATACTTAGAGTTGCAACTACTACTGTGAAATCAACATCATATCACCACTCATCGACAAACATAAATGATGGTTTCAGCATAAAAAGTTATACTGAAAATAGATGTTTGAAATTTGTACCATTTTAGTGGCATAAATTTTATTATATCCAGTGACTTTAATATCTACACAACTAACTTTCTTTTTCTGGGCCACATTCTTGTGTCTGAAGGAAGTATTTTATATTGCAGGATGCTTATGAGATCCAAACGAATACTGTGCTAGTTCCAGCAGTACCAAAACCAGAAACAATATAAATGTAAGTAGTTTCTAGGACTAGTATCAAACCCCCAAAAGATACTTTTACCCAGCATAACTGCTGGATTCACAAAATAGAGGCCATCAGAAATACAACTCTCTGCATACTACTACATCCGATTTCAAAACAGTGAAGTCGTTTCATAATGGAAGTCCAATTAAGCTTGTTAGAGTAACCTTGCTTCTAACACATGAAGTTCATCAAAAGTGAATTAAATTTTACTAAACTGTATGGATAGATATTTTTTTGTGAATATGAAGCCTACTGAATACATCATCAAGTATTTTTAAAAGATAATACTGTCCTCTGAAATAGTCATTAGAGCAGATAGACTGAATATTCTATTTTTCAGTTTGAATGTCAATCGTAAATCCAAAGTCTAGACGTTCTTGTAAAAAAGGATGGTCTGAAAGGAAAAGTATGTATTCAGTGGGGCATTGTTTGAAAAATTGGACAATATGTATGAATAGGTGTATCAGATGAGTGAGGGATAAGGTACTTGCCTACTGAAATATTGTGAATTAAATGCTCTTATTTCAATTGCATCTTCCACCTGAGTATTTCATGGTTACAAGAAACACAGCATTATTTATTGGCAGCTATCTTGAGAATGGTCTAGGAGTTACCCTGGATCACAAGTTAGCACAAACCAAAAGTATCATGCAAACATTTGGAAGGGCTGCATCTAGGTAAGGTTTTAGCTGCATGGGAGTGATATCCTGTTTTGGCTGCAGCTCTGTACAAGAGATGGACAGTTTAAGGAGAGCTGAGTAAAATGAGTAAAAATGAGCAGAGGTTGGGAAGGTATAACTGACCTAGAAAGATTTGTAAAAGGGGAGAGAACAGTTGAATGTCTTTGAGTCTTGAAGTGCTTACAGGGTTGTGACAAAGAAACAATAGATGATACCTGCACCATGGATTAGAAAACTGATAAAGTACAGTAAACTAATTTGCACCTCACAAGGGTGTTTAGACGACAGCAAAACCCTTTTTCAAATGAAGAGTTAAAATAGGCTGTTCTGCACTGGAGATCTTTTGGAGCAGTTTGCACCTTTAAAGGATGACATAGCTATAACAAAATCTGTCTTAAGGCTGTTGATAGTCTTTGTGACATTGAGAAGTAGTTCAGAAAAACGACTGCAGAGCACAGAATCTGTATAAGACACATTAAAAAGTGGGTACACAAACATGCTGTATGAACTAGGAAATTTAAAAATGGGGGAAGCCAAAAGTCATCAACATTCAGAATACAGTGTAGTATTAATTCTGTTGTAATAAGGAGATACAGTGTCCGTCTGCTAACAAAAAGAAACCTGTTTTTGGCATAGATAACTGTTACTTCTAATTTGATTTTTGGAAATGTATTTAACACTTTAAAATAATTTCTCTATAAATACATACATTTTTAATTAACATGTAAAGTATGTAATTTTAAAAAGTATGCTAAAATTCCAAGCTCTGTGTGGGGGACCAGCCAGTGCCATAGTGACAAATATGGCTCTGCTTTACATTTATTAACATTTCCTGTTCATTTCTTCCATATATGTGCAAATAACTACTGGTGTAGATGAGGCTCTTGGTAATATGGTTTAGTGGTGAACGTGGTGGTGGTAGGTTGATTGTTGGACTCGATGATCTTAGAGGTCTTTTCCAACCTTAATGATCCTACGATTCTATGATAGTTAATACTGCAAATGTATGAACTATGAGATGTTAATTGATTCTCACTACTGTGATACTTATCTAATACATTTTTATACTAAATACGCTACAATTCCAGAGCCTCATGCTCTTGAGGTATCTTGAGGGTCCAGGGTAGGCTTGGGGCAGTGTGGGGTGTGTGAGCAAGGTGGTCACAGCAGGGGTTTGTGGGATATGGTGGTCTGCCACCTCAATAAAGCTGTTTCTGCTGCCTGAGCTTGCTGCTTCCAGGGGTGTGCGGAGGGAAGAGTGAGACCTTGGTGATGTGCACTCTGCCTTGGGGAGAAGGTGGCCAGACTGTGTGGAAGGATATCTGCCAGAGTTACCATTTTAGAAACACAGGTGTACTGTGTTTGGTATGTTTGTGTCAAACTGTGAAGGACACCTTGCTGGCAGATACCTCTGTTTCTTACCCAGACATACTCTTGGCAGCTTCTGCTTTTTGTATTGCAGTTGCCTTAAGATACTGTGAGATGAAGAGCCTGACAAATACTCCTTCTAACCAGACTGTTTGTGCTGTCTTGTGTCAAAGAACTTCTGACTCAGGCACAAGCATATTTTCCTTTCCTGGGCTTCACAAATAGAAAGAAAATTGACTTCAGCTTTTGCTCTGAGATGAGTCCCAGCAATTAAGAGTGTTGTAATAGCCAAGAAGACGGGTCCTTTGCCTACCTTAGCTTCTTCCAGTGGCATTGAAGTAGAACCCATGAGGAGAAAGGCTCTGCACTCTCATTCCAGAGTTGATCACTCTAAGGGCTCTGTCCCCCAAGTTCAACCTTTCAGAGCAGCTCAAAATTCAGGATAACTATGCCAAGTGACACTGGAGTGGCAATATCTACTCTAAGCCATAATGGACACACCCTTCAATATTTTTCACGTTCAGTACAGAGCGAGTGATGATGCAAATACAATGTAAATGCCAACAGTGATTTGATGTTCTTTGTGCTCGGCTTCACCCAGCTGTCTTTCTGCCATACTATTGTGTAAATGAGCAGCTTAAGAGTTCTATTTGCCTGCCATAGTGAATGGACATGTTACAGCAGTGCAAAAGATGTGTAGAGCATGATCTGGCCATGAGGCCTGTTAGTAGATTTTGCCAGAGAAAGTATGTCAAAGTAGCAAGGAACAATTAACACACCAAACAGCAGAAAACTGTCATCTTCATTCCTCCAAGCAAGCGTGTCTATTGAATCCTCCCCATAGGCAGAATTCTCTGCCTATGAAGAAAATCAGTTTTAATTTTCATTACAAGTTAAAGACAGTAAGTAAAAATGCACTGTTGAAGTGAATACCGATGAGTTTGTCAACGTGCAAACTCAATACTGTCGATGCAACAAAACATTTTTGCTGTAAACAAAGCTGTTAGTGTGTTTTATATCTACATGGTCAGTGTAACAGCTCCCACTTTTCAGGTGACAGTCTAAACAGGCTAGTGAGTCAATCCATCATCATTAGAAATCAATGGAAAGGCTTCCACTGGCTTAGTGAATAACTTCATCAGCTGTCATCATACCAAATGCTCTTGACCTGTGCATTCAGAAGAACAAAATAATGAGCACTAATAGCACCCCTTCAAGCACATCTGGGATGTTCCCATTGTACAAAAGACTTACCAAGTGGAGAAAGAAGATTCAGGGTGTCTCTCTGAAACACTGCCAGTCTGCACGTACCAAGCTGGGAAAGGCAAGTAGTAGTTCCTTTTGTTATGAGGAACAAAACATTTTGACAATTATGTCATCAAAAAGGTGGACAAAGTAATGTGTTTGGTTTTCTAAGCAGGAACCTGGATAAATCCCATGCTGATTGTATGAGGTTTCATAAACCTATTTTGCCTGCAGTTGCTCTGGATTATATAGCACTGCTGAACCAATACTAGAGTCACCCAATGCATGTTTCAGATCTCTGTTGCTTCTATGACATGACTCCCTCCAGTAAAATAAAATGCTATCCCTTAATTAATCCTTGTTTTTGTGCTAATAATCCTACATTGTTTTTTCTGTAACTGTGAAGAACATTATTCTGGGTTTTATGGGTGATGACTAAAATTTACTAAAGTTTATTTGAAGTGGTTTTCTGGAATGGACTGCCATTTTCATGTCTGCTGTGCCTTTGCACTGAGTAAGACAGAATTCTCATTCTCAAAGGTCAGAAGCTTGCATCATCCTGAGTGCTCAGCATCTTTGAGTTTTTCTGAAGAAAACTGCAGTGGCACTGTTCGTGCCATGAAACATTTAACACTGCTTGGATATGATGCATGGCTTTATGCACCTTGTCACTCTTGCTTAAAAATCATTAATGTGTTACTGTGTCAGCATCATAAAGGGCCTACCTTGTCTTATTGTGACCTAAAAGTTGATGCATATTATTCAGTAGCAGGTCTGATTGATTTTTTCATGCACTCAACAAGACTTTATTTACATTTTGTGAATTGTTAGAAGAAGAACTCAAGTTTTTTGGAGTCATATCATTAGTGCCTCAATCACAGAATTTCACTTGTTCAGACACAAAAGAGGAAAGAAAGATGGTGCCAGTCTCATGTCAAAGTTAATTTTTTCTTCTTCTCCCTCCTCCTTCCACTTTCATCAGGACTCATCTTTGTCGCAAACTGCACTGACTTTTTCTGACGTTGCAATGGCTCAAGTCAAAAGAAAGTGGGGGGGAGCAAAAGAGCTGTGGAAAAGCACTCAAGCCCTGAAGTGTCCAGGAGTTTAGATCCCGCTATGTGAATCCTGCAGGTCCTACCTGCAGCTGGCTCTGTGCGTTATTCCTCCCTCTCCATCTAAACCAAGGAGAGGGAGAAAGAAGGGATTAGGGTTCTTTCCTTCCAGGTTCTTGTTTCTAACATATTTGTAGTTGTATAATGTGATCTGTATGAATGTAAGTGTTGATGGAGTTAAACCTGAAAACATATATTAAAAGAGGTAAAAATGTGGGGCAGCAGAATGTAAGTATCAAAATACATCTTGCAGTAAATGCAGCTAACATTTCAGTGTTAATGGTCTACCACATAACTTGAACTGGCTCAAAATGACAGACTACTGATGATTACGTTAAAATCATGTTGAGTTTAGAGGCTTGGATCCTTTGATAAATTTTTTTTCTGCGAATGATAATCTCAATATTGCGCAATCTATAGCCCTTCCAATTTTGTGAAAATGTCATGCTTTTGAAGTGCAAATAGCGGTGATTTCTTTGCTTTATCCACAGTAATTAAAACAGGGCTTCTTTGCTCTACTGTGTATGTATATCCTCTATTTTATCTTTCAGCAAATCTGTTTTACTGAAATAGCCTTGTAATTGGGAATCTGTGCTTATCTACCCCATGCCCTTCTTTCTT
This sequence comes from Cnemophilus loriae, assembly GCA_013397755.1. Taxonomy (NCBI): domain Eukaryota; kingdom Metazoa; phylum Chordata; class Aves; order Passeriformes; family Corvidae; genus Cnemophilus; species Cnemophilus loriae. The sequence goes on along the minus strand of VZTF01009527.1, from coordinate 149,144 downwards.
CTTTTTTGAAGATTGTACTATTTAACGTTTGAGGTTGTTTCAGAACCTTGAAGTTTGTGTCTGTGGATAAATACAAGTGAGTTTCCCAGCTTTAAAAAAAGCATCTTTTTGAACTATACTAACTACTCATAACATTAAATTTATATCATTATTAAATACTCAATATATGCAGTCTTAATCAGCGGAAAGTGGTACCCCAGGTGTCCTGTTCTGTTTTCTAGTAAATTGATGTTTAAGCTCCTGTAGATTTCATACTTTTGGCAGATACAATATTGAGTAAAATATTTCATGAGATTAAGTGAATGTATTTCTTTTTTCTTTTGTTTATCTTTTTTAAAAAAGCTCCCTTTCTTTCATATGCCAGGAAAATTAAGCTAGCTGTATCTAATTTCAGACATGAACCAAGATGGCCCATTTTCCACACAAATTTAATCCAGTGTAGTGTCTATTATCCATGACTCAGAATAGCATAACAAAAAAAGCCATCAAAGATTTCCATTATGAATAAAATAGCTGCTAGATAAGATAAATATTCAAGACAGATGATAGCGGAAATTAAAATTTTATGATTGGGCTTCTACAATTAAATTCTAAATTGAGAAAGACTTTCTTCTCATTCCATCTTTCCTTTGTAGACACCATTTATTATATCTTTGTGTAACTTGTAGAGGGGAAAATTCATTAAAGAGTTGTTTTTTTTTTTAAAGGATTATTATGATGCAAATTGCTGCTTGTACTATGTGGTGCACAATGCTGCTAAGAAATAAGTTTATTAAAAGAAGAATGGACAGCTCAGTGGACTATAAATGGGAGAAGATGCCTTTTAGTTGTAAGGAAGGACAGTTTTAAACTGTCTATGTGTTGGTGGTCTCATTTATTTTCCAGTAAACACAAAAATCACCATATCTGATAAAAATTATCACTGTTCATGTCAGCAATTTCTTTTCCTGAATCCTTCCTTGTAGGGAGCATAGATTAATTTGTGATATCAAATAAACCTTACATGACACGTCCTGTGTAGTCAGAAAGTACCTTTGCTCTTTGAACGTGTAGAAAGGAAATAAACAGGGAAACAAGAGCTTCACACTCAAAGAGGAATGATAGTGATTACATAAATCCCAAAGAGAGGGAGCTATATTTTGTTTAGCAAGTTGGTTTTTGTTATGTTTTCAAGGGCTCAGTGTCTTTCCTTCTTAGGTCCCGTACGTACATAGAGCACAAATGACCTTTCTAATGACTTTTTATAATTTTGTGCTTCTTGGTGGCAATTTTAGGGATAAGGAAATCACGGGCATGAAAAAATCCTTGGGGGAAATGTGAGTGGAAAAATAATTGGTACTTAAAGCAGTGTATGGAGAGGCACTTCTCACATTTGGAATGGAGGCAGTCTTTAGAGACAGGAGAACATGACTGAGAGGATGAATGCACACTGGGAAGGAATACAAGAAAACTGGGGCCGGTGGAACATACAAGAAGAAAAGTGACGTTTCACCATACTGATCTACTGGAAATTATACTAGAAGATTGGATTACTAGGTAACCCTGTGCTGTGGACAAGAAATGTGAAAATACCTGATTCAGTACTAGAGCTATGAATCTCTCTTGCTTTTTGATTTTCTAGAAATTCAGATTTTCAGTTTTGCATAAAGACTTTTCTATCTCAACCTCATCCACTACCTTCCTCTCTCTGATGTGGAAATATGGAATATGTATCAGCAAGCACCAGCCACATAAAAATATTGCAACTGTTGTTTGATAGAATGAAATAAGGTAGTAAATACTGAATAAATAAATCAAAAAGTGTAGTCAGTGTAGCTGGGAGTTAGACATACTGAAAGAGCTGTCTGAATTGTGATGCTCTCTTTGCATATGGTTTTGGCTGTGTTTGCCTGAGAAGTAGGTGCTTTAATGCAAAGGTGAACTAAAACAGAGATTCTCAAGTTCTAACAGGCAAAGGGAGCTTGTAATGTAACTTACATTGATATGTCTTTTCTCAGCAATGACTCTTGCATAATTTATTGTTCCCTTTATTATTTCCAGAAAAGAAAAAACTTGCATACTGCCATCATATTAGATGTATACGCTTACTGAAAAATCTGTACATCGCTAATACTCAGTTATCTTTACTTACAGGCTTACTTACAAGACGCTTAATTTCCTTTTCATCGTGATGGTGTTCCTGCTGTCATTAAGGAAAAGTCTCTTAATGAAATGTGAACACCCCAGTGTGCTCTGAGCAATGGCTCAGAGCATTACGGTGTGATGTCCCTGGAGTAAGCAAGGCAGTGAGGAATTCACTCTGCAGCTGGGGATGCTGTGAACCCTACTGTCACCCTGCTGTCACTCTGCTGGCTCTTGTGGGCCTGCTTCTGCTTCTGCACTTACATTTCTGATACTAATTAAGACATGGTCTTATATTTATGGGACTATACTATACGTTACATGGTCTTACTATATTTTTGGTTCACTGGAAGACCTTTTGCAAGGACATAGATTAGCAAAACAGAATTTTGCTCTGTTGGTTTTACAGTTCTTATGCTGCTCTGGATTTTGATGTACACAGGACACAATTTCCTGAAATAATTTTTGAGATAGTAAAAATACAGATTTAGCTGAGAAAGCAGAGATCTTTTCTCCTCACTAAGGAGTATTCTTAGGAGATACCTCGCATATGAAAATACAAGATTTTTTGTTGTTGTTTTCTTTTTTAAAAAGTGGCAAAAAGCACTCTGCCAGTTTAACAAGCGTTTTGAAAAGTGCTGTTTTGAACATACATCAAAAATTCATTCATTTATAGGTATTTGAAGTATACAGGTTTAAGTATCCATTAAAAAACCCAAAAGTTTTATCAGATCTCTTAAAGACAGCCAAAGAGGTTTACTGACATGTAGGGAAAGAAATCCTCGGTTCTAGAACAATTAGGGAAACTCTCTGCTTAATGGTGACTGTTCTGGAAAGCTGTTAAAGATACTGAAAAGAGGTTTATCTTGGAAATCACTCAGTGATAGCAAATATAGCAGCGTATGTAGAGGTATGAGTATGTAGAGGTAGCTATGATTAATAACTTACATAGTTTTAGTATGTATCCTATTCCTTTCGTTTCCAGTGCAGTCTTCCTGGTAGTGACAAGAGAGAAGTTAAAGATATCAAGAAAAATAGCTGATTTAGACATTGGCAAGCTCTGAAAAAATAGAGGATGTATTTAAACTATTACACGGAGAATGCAAGTTATTCATTAACAGTTTTAAAATTTTTTTCTCGTTGCAAAATTGACTTGAAAAAGTAATAAAACACAAGAGCTTACTGTATTTTGTGTTGAGTACAATCACCTAGGCTTATTGTCAAAAATTTGTACGTACTAGAGAGGGGATGGTTTGGCTGGAATAATCTGCAAATCCATGCTTGAGTGAACCCAGGAGACCAAGGAATTGAAATAGTGAACCGAGTGCGTTAACAATGACAGGCCATTAAAGAGCAACACAGTTATTATGTGTCAGTTTTGGGCCATCAGGATAAGATGCTGAAGGTTAAAACTACATTGAGGTTTAGGCTCATGCTGTGAATACATAAGCCATAAATAAGTCTCTCCTGGCAGTGGTTGTCTGGTATGTCGCAAAAGTGAATAACTGGCCCTGAAGAGCAAAGCAGGGAGCTTGCAGAGCTATGTGAGGTCCTGCCTTTCCAGCTGTGCAGCACTACTGTAGTAACTTGCCTGGTAGGGGTGAACAGTCTGTGGATAATATAGCTCACTGGGTTGATGTTGTTTGTCCTTTGGGAGGAAAATGCATGGAAATGTATAAATCGCTTAGGAACTTATATTTTATTTCATCTAATCGGTTGCAAAATGTGGGCTGAGTTAGGATGGTACGATGTGATGCTGTTAGGCAATGGCTAAACATGGCTAAAATCATTACTTCTCATTACTTCTGTCGAATGACAACAGTGGATTGTTCATCCTTGCTCATTTCTAAAATTAATAAGTAAAAATGACTCTTCATTCTTGCTCTCTGAATGATGACTGAATTTCAGCCATCAGTTTTAGGCTTCTAAGCCAGTGAAACAGAAACTCCTAAATGGGTCAGAGTGACTCAATAGAATTATGTGTGCAACTTACAAATGACCTTCAAAACGCGAAAGGGATGCAAGAACTGTTGGATACTGCTTTTTCAGATAATGACTCTTTTCTTCTTCCTGAATAGCGCCTTCCACAATTAGATCACTCCCTGGTTAGTGTATTGACAGAACACTTTTATATGCTTAAAACTGAGAACAGCTAATATGTCTAACAGCATTCATTTAATCATTTAACTAAATAATTATATCCCCAAGAAACAGCCTGATGTGATGACATGCCAAAGATGACAGAAAGAACTTTTAAAATCCGCAGTGATTTAATTAAATAAACACATTAAATATTTGCATATAGATATTATATTATTTATAATTAACTTTCTAAATAATTTATTTTGCAGCCTTTCAATTTCCTCCGTATTATTCTGGCTCATTGATATATCCAGTCACATTTGACAGCCAGAATCTGTCATTTAAATATGACCACAGCAGACAGAACAATCATTCTTTAAAGAACTTATTCTGAGTGACATATTAAAAAAAATCTTAAAATCAGTGCCAACAGCCGCTTTTGCCTATAGCAGTCATAGATCTGGCCATTTTGAGACCAAACACACTTTATTATTTACTGATGAATTTTATCCACAGCTTAAGGAGAACTAAACTCTCTGGATGCCTTCTCATAGGAAGTAGTAGCCAGGAAACCTTACAGACAACAGAAAAGATTCTGTTTTTAATGGTAACAGTCAGTGAAGGAGTAAATTCTTTTAAAGTTATTTAAATTTATAGCAAAGACCGCATACAGTCTTATTTTTTTATCATCATTCCATCTCACTACCTAAATTCTTCTCTGTCTCCAACTCAGTTGTTGATCTTTTCTTTTGGCTTTCCTGAGAAATTCAAAGGAATTTTACTGTGTGACTCTTCTACTTTTAGTGTCTCTGTTCACTCAGTCTCTTCTCAAGCATGGAAAGTGATGTGTGCTTCTTTCTTGTGAGTAGATTTCAGTAAAACTCCTGTAAAAGTTGCTTGAAAAGTTATAGTACAATGAGAATTGAATCTCTCCTTATCATATTGCCTTTATCCTGCTTCATCCAGGTATGTCCATCATAATTTTTCCTACTGTTTGACTTCATGATGTGACCTAGTTCTCTGTTGTCAATCCACTTCCCATAAGTAAGGATGGGTGAAAGAGAATTACATATGAAAAGAGACAGGAGAGAGGCATACAGCAAAGTGGAAGCTGCTCTGGAGTCTGTTTCTCCCTTTCGCCCTCCTTACGCACCTGCTTGCTACTGAAATTATTAAAATTAGATGCTTTTTTTTTTCTGATTAATGTTTCTTTGAAGTTTGGCTAGTATGGATGCCTGGATGCCTTTGCTGGCAACTGTTGTCTCAAGACCTCTTACTCCTTTTGACCACAATTATTACTCCCTAGTTAAACAGAATATAGGATCCTGATGGCCTGTTATGAGTGGTCCCTCCCTATTATATGGGTTCTGTTTTTGCTTAGTTGTGGTTTTAGGCACAATACTGCTGTTGACATCTTGGTTACATTTTTCGTGTGGGATTGAGCCACAAAGTGGTTAGCATAGATTAATATTATTAGAGATAGTACTCAGTTCTGTTTGCTTAGAAATCTAACACTCTTTTCCTGAACTGACACTACTTTTAACATTGCAGTATTTTTCTGTTCTGCATCTCTACCCAAAGGTATATTCATTTCCTCCAGGTGCATCTAATAGCAATACCATCCAAACATTGCTGGGTGTGATGAGATGCTTTTTAAAATGTGGGTCCACTGATTCCGCTGACATTAAAAATAAGTAGAAAAAGTTACACTGTTTTGGCTGCCTAATGAAAAAATATTGGCATACTGGCTGCAGAAAAGCTTTCTGCTAACAGACAAATAAGTAGCCTAACTGAATTGGGAAAAATAGTCATGATTTTTAGGTTCACTTCTACTGAAGTACCATAAGTCTTTTGGAAGTGATGGAGCAATCTTGTGAGAACTAAATCTTATCTGTGATGGCTTCTATTCAGATATTTAGTATGTGAAATACTCATCTTGTCAGAATCATGATGGATTCTATGATTTTTATGTAGAATGTTGCTGTAAGGAGCTGTATTTTTTGACTGTCAGGTGAAAGTGTGGTATATATGCAAACTGATTTTGTAAAGCAACATCTGTTTGCTTTTTAGGGCCTTATTCTGGTAAAAGCCTCTGCAAAGTCATAAAAAGAGGTTAATTTCGGGTGAAGCTCATTCCTCTTAATACAGCCTAGAGGCAATAATTAAGCTTTTCCAAGTGGAAAGAAATTCATTCAGAATAGTTGTAGTAAATGAAACATCCAGATATAGATGAATATGTTGGATGTGGCAAAATAGACTTGGCCAGGTTAAGATTGTACTGATACAAATATTTACATCAAATCTTGATGCAAGCTTTTTTTTTTTTTTTTTTTTTTTAATAGATTCACCCTTTACTGTGTGTCTTGAAATTTCTTCTATTCCTAAGCAAACACACTGGAGATGGATGTGCTAATTGGACAACTGACTGGGGCTTTCATGTTTGTCTGGAGTCTTCTGAGCTTGCACAAACTCCTTGGTGTTTCCATATTCAGTTACTGCTCACAGATACACTGAACAACAAGTTAAGTTTTCAATTACTGTAATTTCCATTACTCTGTCAGGCTATGAAGAAAATGTTGTAGATTTAAGTGTAGGCAAAGAATGAAGGGTATGATCCAGACTCCAGTGAAGTCAATGGTATTTTTTTTATTTAGTAAGGCAATTTTCAATTAACTCAGGCTGTGCGTAAAAAACAGATGTAGAAGTTAAATGGGACTTGGTACTTTCAGGTATTGATATCTTGCTCTCACTGAATCCCATGCCAATGAACTCTAGCACAGTTCCAAAGTACTTGCATGATTAGCTGTTTTACTATTGTTTATAACTCTGGTGTTACTATTTCTCACGTTTTCCATATGATAATGAGATAATGAAAAATAATTCCTCATGTGGGCCATATGTGAATAACTGTAGCATAAAGTTGTACTAAAACAGTCCTCTTAAATTAAAATTACTGTTACATTACCATACATCAGCTATTATGCCTTTGTAGCAAATGTGAAACCAGCTCTATTATTGCATATACCCTACTTTTTGTTGATGATAGGAGTAAAATGCATTCAAAACTATATGAACCTCTGACCTCAAGCCTAAGGCATGTGACCAGGATACCAACCTGCTGCTTTCTAGAAATTGTGTGGTAAATCCCTGAAGCATTTCACATCCACCATTTCCTTTGATGATCTTTCACAGGACTTCACTGATTAATTGTCAGACTGAGTAGGCTTGAACTAAGTCATTAATTTTGTCTGAAAAGGTATAATTCCAGAGCACTTTCTCTAGCAAGATGATATTGCCTGCATTATTAAATACTTTCTCTAGTGCCTGTCATATGTAAACCTTCTGCTCCCTAAGCACCAATCTCTTCTGTTTACCTGCCGTTCACAGATAGAGACAATAAACTAAGATGAGATTCTGTACTTCAGGTGTCCTTTGATGAAATAATTTGTTTTTCCAAATCTAAAAGAGCAGTAAATTATGAAATTTGGATACTTTGAAGGTTTTTATTGTGTTAGAAGTGCTCATACTTAACTTTTTGTTTACAAATTTTTGCATAATTCAACCAGACTTCCCTATTTTTCCTGAAGGAACTCCCAGGCCTCTTAACTGTGGTCTGATAATGATGAAGTGAGTAGGAAGAATGGAGACATACTGAAGAGAGAGGGAGTTAAAATATACTTCCTTTTGCTGTAAAAAATCATAGCATATTAGAGACTTTTGGCAAATAGTTTGTTTTCCTTTTAATTTAAAGTAGAAATAAAGGTTTTGTTCTATTGGCATGCACATACCTCAATTTATCTAGTGTGATCTTACATGAAGTGATAAACTGCTGAGGGTTTTTTATGAGCATGTTTTCAGACTAATACAAACTTTTACACTCAATAGGAGAAATAAGGATCCTGAGCCTTATTCATTTAGGGAGTGTTCCCTGAACACTTGTTTGCCTGAAAGGATCTGTATTATTTACTGGACAATGTAAAGCAGTATAGGACATATAGTCTTGGCATACTTAACCCTTTATAAGTGCAGTGTTTATGACTTTAATCCCCCAGTTATGAACATCAGATCCTGAGAGAAGTGTGGAAGCCAGGAAGAAGACTTCAGTTTCTAAAAACAAAGAGAGCTTTAGTTTGCAAGATAATGTACTTTTAAGGGGTAAATGTCTTTTTAAGAACTGAACATGTTCTTGAAGCACATGGATCTCAATTAAGACCTCTCCTTTGGTTTTTTTCCAGGGGAAACTTCCTCTCAGTTATGAGGACTTCTATGGAAATCAGGTACAAATGGATTGAATGTCTGTGAGGTAACCCTCCTCAATTAGAGCTATGAATTATTTTGTACAGTTTTTATACTGCTGTCAGTAAAACTTGAATAATATTACTTATTTTGCCTTCTTTAAGGTAGGCATGTATAGCGCAGATTTGATTGGAAGTATAGACTGGGCAGCAAAACCAAGCAGTGTGATGGCTGAGTAGGCAGGAATCCACCTTGGCTTTTAAATTCTGGATTGTTTGCAGTGTTGGCTTTTGGAAACATCCTCTTCACTACTTTAAGGTGCAGACATTGAACACCGGTGCTACTGGCAGAGCAAGGAACATGAAATCTCTTGACAGCAAAAGTGAACTTTCTTTAGAGCAGAATTTAACATTAAAAAGATCCTAAAGTAGTGCCATGAACATAATAATCCTTTAAATGTGATCAGTAATTAAAAATAGAAAGTAACATATTCATCTAGACTATCTGGGAAATAATGAGGGACATTTCATAAAAATGAAGATTCTTATAGGTAAGGGACATCACATGAAGAGAGCAGAAGGTGAACTCCAAATAAGAAGAGTGAGTTGGAGAGGGGTTTAGTTGATAGACAAACAGAAGAGCTCTTTCCAAAGATAGGGAAAGCTGAAGAGCCACATGGAGTTAAACTGATCCCAGTTAACATTTGAGTTCAGTTAACCCGTAAATGAAAATTATCTGGTTCTGCTACTGCTCAAGCACTCACTTTTGGCCACTGCTGAATATTATATTGGGCTAAAAGGGCTTCCGCTGTGAGCATTTGGCTTGTATGTGCTTCACCGACTCACATAATTCAGTGAGGAGAAAAGAAGATAAGTTTTATGAGTTAGTCATGGTGAAAAATACAACAAGATTAAAAGATATAATAAAATTTGGGTTAAAGAAAGATTTTTTTCCTTAGAAAAAGGCTAGCAAGATGGAACACTAAAGATTAACAAGCTGTTTGGTGTACTGTGTGCTCTAACATGTGCACATTATATGACCACATAACTACATAGAATATTTTTCAACCCATAGTCTTAGTATTTTACAGAAATTAGCTGGAAAACTTCAGTTGAATTTGAGATGGCTCTGACATTATTGCCGGGTTAAAACGAAGCACGTGTTCAACTTTGATACGTGTGTTTTATATTTTTAAAAATATTTTTTTATTATTTTAATATTGTTTTATACAAAAAATAAAGATCAGACCAGAAAAGAAGGTTGTGGGAGGTTCATGACACGGGCAATTGGAAGGCACAGCTGGCAGTGGTAGAGCATTCTTTAAAACCTAAGCAGTTTTCCGCTTGCAACACATGTTGATTTACAAGCACAGGCACAAAAAGTAGGGTGATTAAGGAATTTATTCTCAGTCATTGTACCCTGTAGGCAAATGTCTTCAATATTTAACCAAGAGATCAATGAAAGCAAATTGTTCACTGACAACCAGCTAGTTACTTTCCTTCAGGTGAAATAATGCTCTAAGTAGTCTGCCATTATGAGGACAGTTCTCTCTCTATATATTCCATTACTTCCTGCATTTCTTTTCCTCCCTATTTTTATTACCTCTCCTTCAAGAATCTCCTTACAAGATAAAAGTGGAACTATGTGGAAATACAAACCAGCTAGTTGTCACTGACTCATATATCAGTCAAACTCCAGTAGGGACCTGCATGTTTCAGTTTCATGTATGCTGATAACTGTAATTTCAAAATGAAGTATAGGGCCCAGAGTGTGCGAAAGTATTTCAGGAGGATCTGTGTGCAGTCTCCCCAACTTGGCAGTGCCATTTCACTTGCAACACCATTTTATCCTTTGTTGGGCTAAGAATTTCCCAAGTATCAGTACTAGCCAGGACTGGAGGGAGCACAGCCCCTGTAAAAATGATGTCAGCCTTTCCCAGGAGGTAATAGTTCTTTCTCAGAGCCACAAGGTCAAGCCTGATGTTTTGTGTGATATTTTTCATAGAATGCAGGTAGTGATGAGAGACTCCTCTCTTGTCATATCCTCTCCTTGCTACGGGAAGTGTGACAGTAGTTGTGAAATTCTTTAAATGACTACCAAGCTGGGACACAGTACATTTCAAAAGTTGCTGTATACCTTAGAAACTAACCGTCTTCTCATCTTTTGTGGCTTGGAAGGTAGCAACACATTGTCAGCTTACGGAGTTCTATATGAAAATTATTTGGGCAGTTATTTCTTCTGAGGGTCATAGAAAAGGAGCTTTTGATCTTTTTTAGCCGTATTTATTAAATCCTAAATTAAACACAGGTAAACCTGAAGAAGCTGACCTATGTGGTAGACAATCAGCTTACAACACACCAGTATTTGGAACATCCACAAGCTCTTATCTTGTCTATTTTGTCAAGAAATGGCATCGTTTGTTCAACTCTCATATGCCAACTGCTGGTACCAGATCCTGACAAATCATTCTTCTCAAGGAGTAAACTGGCATTTTCCACCTATCTTCAGCAGTTACTCCTCCAGGTGGAAACAAGGAAACAACAGAGAAACAGTTTCAAATCAAGAAAAATGATATTTAAATATAAATTGCATCTGACTGACCTCCACAGATATTCTGCCCTGTCCTAGAAGCTTTTCTGTTTTGTAGGATCCTCTAGTGCTTTGTTCTCTACAAACACAAAACCAAAATGTATTTCCTGTAGCATATATGCCACTGTATGTTTTGAAAGTCTTTTATAAAAGACTTTCCAAAAAATCTATAATCATTATTTGCCGAAGTATGCTCCTTGCATAGTTAATAGAAATCTAAGTACTCTAATGAAAAATGAGTTCTCAGAATTTTTATAGAGAATGTTTTGTGGAAGTTCCTTATTTTCAGATAAATTTCTTGTTTTTAAGAAATAGGATTTCAGAGAAAGTGTCATTACCAGAACTGGTAGCATTAATTCAGAAGCATGAAGTAATAGTGGAAAAACATAATATTGTGCTGCTCAAAAAACTTACTAAATGAGCTCTGAAGACATGCCTATAAGTAGGGGAGGATACTAGAAAAGTACTTTTTAAATTTAACATTTAATTTCAGACTTTATTATGCATTGCAAATATTTTTCCCCCTAAATTAAAGGTTACCTTTCCATTTATTTTAATTGCTTGGTACTCCATCCTGTTGATTATTTATCAAATGCAGTCATAATAGCAGGGTAAAATAGAGTTGGACAAACAGATCTATAAGGCAAGATATAAATCACCATGGCAATTTTGACAGCAAGAAAATTACAGCAGTTAAGATATACTGAAGTTTTGTTCCTATGTCCTGTGCATGTTGGTCAGCTCTCAGTCTGTCTTTGATGGAAATTTATAATCAGTGTCACTATCTGGAATGCCTATACCTACAAATAACCATGTAAGAAGTGTGTTTTTGGGTCAGGTCAGATGCTCACCTAGTCTGGCATCCTGTCTTTGTAGCAAACGCTTAGGGAAGGAGAGCAACATCAGTGGTACTTCCCCTGGCACATTCATTCAGTTTCTGGTTTTAGTAGCTTAAGTACTTAGAATCACAGAACGGTTTGGGTTGAGAGGGACTTTAAAGGCCACCTAGTTCCAAATTCCCTGCCATAGGCAGGGATGCAGTCCAGCAGGCCAGGTTGCTCAGACCCCCATCAAATCTAGCCTGGACCACTTCCAGGGATGAGGCATCCATAACTTCTCTGGGCAACCTGTTTCTGTGCCTCAGTACCCTCTGAGTAAATAATTTCTTCCCAACATCTCATCTGAATCTCTCCTCTTTTAGTTTAAAACCGGTTGCCCTTGCCCTATCACTTGAGTAAAAAGTCTCTCTCCCTCTGTTTTATAAGCCCCTTTCAGGTACTATAAGGCTACTCTAAGGTCTCCCTGGATTCTTTTCTTCTTCAGGCTGAACAACCACAACTCTCTCAGCCTTCTTCATAGGAGAGGTGTTCCAGCTCTCTGACCATCTTCATGGCCTTCCACTGGACTCGTTTTGACAGGTCCATGTCTTTCTTGGCTGAGAACTCCAGGCCTGGATGCAGCACTCCAGGTGAGCTCTCCAAAGGGCAGAGTAGAGGAGGAGAATCACCTCTCTGGATCTGCTGGCCATTCCTCTTTTGATACAGCCTGAGCAAAAGTCTATTTCATGATTCTGGATGAACTGTACTGTACTATGGGTTTGTCTGTATTCTCAGCTGGGTGTTTACCTGCAATTTTATAATTTCTCATATAGACCAGGAATAGTATATAAAATAGAATAGACACAAATTATATTGTTCTCCTCATAAATCCCTAGTCCTGATATCCATGTATATGTGTTCCTATGATTGTGTCACTGAAATTCATCAATTAATCACAGTTTCACAAAGTTGATTTTCCTGTTTTATGAAGCTGTAACTCCACAACTTTGTGTCCCATATCTATTTGGTGTAAAAAGGAACCTTCCAGATTCTCTGGTCTCTATTCAAATACACTTAACTTTTTTTACATCAAAAGGATTATCTATGCATACTTTCACTTTGGGTTTTCCAATTTATGTTCATTTCCCTCTTATTCCTATTAGTATTGTATTGTCATACATAGTTCCAGTTGGTTGTTTGCAGGTGGTTAGTCTGAACACTAGACAGAATGTATATTTGACAGCAACCAACTGGGCTGGTAATCCATAATTTGTTGATAGCAATAGACACAGGGCTTTAGGGAATTGTAGATGAAGTGCTGGTGTAGCAGTAATTACAGACTCAGCAGTGTTGTCAGAGTTAAGGACAGAAGTTTGCTTTAAAGTCTGTTTCAGTGGTTCATGTAATTCAGCTAGGGTAATTTTCAGTTGAATAAAACCTGACACAGAAATCATAAACTCAAATAGAGATTTTCTTCTGAAGAGGGTTCAAACAAGAACTGAGAACACAGCAACCATTAGAGAAGAAGTTCATTCTGCTAGATATGGTTAGGTAATTAATCAAACATAAGCATTTTCAGCTTCCAAGAGTTTGTTTTTTGAATGATTTACATCTTTGTTTTTAAAATATATGATCAATGAAACAGTACTTGTTACTATTTTATGAAGCTGTCAAACAACAGCCACTCCCCATATATCAATGAAATGTGCTGTGTTGCGGAATGGTGTGAGACCACAAACAGATGAACAGTTAAACTTTGAAATTAGTTCTGGGTCCCCATATGAGTAGCTCTAAGCAACTACTCCTAATAATATTCTTCACTCTTTCCGGTGACACTTAAGCTTGGTGTCCTAAAGGGTCACAGTAGGTGAAAGCAAAAGAGGGAAATAGCAGAGCCTATAAAAATTCAAATGGATATTAAATGAAGTTCTCGGCAGCGTTGTGGCTGTATTTCCTAGAATATCAGATTACTTTATGGGCCTTCACTCACTTCATTTGGAGCTTTCTCTGTATTCCAAATTCAGAAGTTGAAGAAGATGTTGCTGGCCAATCAGCACAGCAAATGGATTGTAATTACTCCAGTCTCCAAAGGTAATAACACTTTCCTTCAAGTGACAGGTCTGCATAGCCTTGTGGTAACCAAGGTCACCTGAAAAACTTTAATTCTATCTAAATATTTCACCATGAAAAAGGAATCCCTGTACTAGGAAGACCTTTTTTTCTTTATTAAAACCTCTGGAATTCAACATTAAGTTCTGCTGAGTTCAAATTTGCCTTTAGCATATTAATCTTCCAGTACTGTATGCCTGTGGTTACTATTATCAATTTATTTTTTTTAGAAAATAAGTAAAAGAACAGATTAGGTATTTGGTATTGAATATTAATGTTACTTTATGAGATGTAATGTAGTGTCATCCTCTGGATTATGCTTTCTCTTTTCAAGATCTCTTAGCTGTATCTGTGTTGTTCATTTTACAGATGTGTTATTGAATTTCTAGTGACGGATAGAATTACAGAACCATAGAATGGTTTGGGTTGGAAGGGACTTTACAGATTGTCTAGTTCCAACCCCCCTGCCATGGGCAGGGACACCTTTCACTAGACAGGTTGCTCAGAGCTCCGTCTAACCCGGCCTTGAACACTTCCACTCCTGGGGCATCCACAGCCTCTCTAGGCATATAATCTACTTTAATAGTGACCCATGCTATAGCCAAGTAGAACAACCTCGCAATAATTTCTCCTTGGGCTCTGACCTCTGTAGTTGCAATCTCAAGTGTTGTCGCCATTCACCATGATGGGATTTACTCCTCAGAGGTTGTAACATGAAATAGAAAGTGTTACAGGCAAAATTACTATTATCATTTGTTGACCTGAGCAGCACGACATTCAAGTTTGCTTCAATTATGAAGAGAGATTGGGTGCGTTTCCTTGATGTCACTTTATTTATAGAATCTGTTTTCCTGAATATGGGATGAATTAAATAGAGGCATCTTGTGTTTATAACCTCAAGACTTTTTCCACTAGCCTGTGATACAGAACACTCTTACTGTTGGTTCTGAGGCTGCACTGATGATGTTAAGCACTTTATGGGAGCTCAGGTTTGATTGGTCTTGAAATGGTCAGCCCCAGTACACTGCTGCATGAAAGGAGTTTTATTTAGATAGACAAACTTGAATTCTATAAATGAAACAACTAACTTTGTGGCACATTTGATTAATAAATTTTCTTGGTCAGCTATACCAAGCTAAGTACTCAATTATGAATGTGGTTTTCTCCATGTACTAACTGGCAAAGCCCCATGACCTCTGTCTTCCTTTCAGCTGGGACAGAGCTCATTTTCTTCTCAGTAGCTGGTACAGAACTTTGTTTTGGATTCAGTATAATGTGAATAACACACTTGTTGGTTGGTGCTTAGTAGTGCTTGCCCCAAGTCAAGGACTTTTCAGAGTCTTGTGCTCTGCCTGTGAGGTGGTGAAGAAGAAGCTGGAAGGGAGCATAGCTGGGATAGCTGACCCAGAAAGGCCAAAGGGATATCCCATACCATAAAATGTCATGCCCAGTGTAAACTGGGGGAGTCATCTGAAATGGGCCTGACTTGGGGGTGGGCTGGTCATCTGGCAGCGAGCAGGTGGTGAGCAATTGTATCGTGCATCACTTGTTCTTCTCAGCTTTTATCTCTCCCTCCCACTTTTTTATTACAATTATTGTTATTTTTATTACTATTATTATTTTTTACTTTCTTTCAGTTATTAAACTGTTCTTATGTCAACCCACAAGTTTTACTTTTTCTTTCCTGAATCTCCTCACTATCCCACTGGGAGGCAGGGGGGAGTGGGCAAGCAGTCACATCACAGTTAGCTGCTGGCTTTCATGCTGAAATTCTTCAAAAATAATAGAGCCTGTTTGACACTCCTTTCCTCTGTCTTATTCTCCACTCCCTCCCTCTCCGTTAGTCTGCATTGCTGTGTGCTTTTCTCTCTTTCACTTAAGTGTATTCTGTCTCAAATGGAAAATACTGTATAGTGCTGAGGGTAGTTTGGATTCTTGATGGAAATAACATACAATTTTTGGTACTTCCAACCTGAAGGAAATGAAGGGGAGTGCTGGTGAAAAATTGTTATTTATACTTAGTATTTTTTTCTATAAATTAAATGAAGAATATGTAGGACAGGTATTACTGCTGCTAGTTTTAAGTGGGTTATTCAAACTAAAAATCATAATTTCTATCAGAATGGAAGAGGGGAAAAAAAGAAGTGTGGGAATTCCCAAAAACTCTCAAGGTTGCTTTTTTTTCAGAACTTGTTTCAGAATCTGAAACTTGAGATCTGTGTTGTGGGTTAACCCCATGGGTTAACCGCTGTTCATGAGACCTGTACCCAGCTGGCTTTGGTTCTCTTTTGGACCAGAATCGTAGAACTGGAGAGCTTGGAAAAGTCAGTACCCTTCAGAAACACAGCTTGCTTGGGATTTTATATTTAGCACAATAGTGCAAGAATTCCATATTCTGGGCATCATTCAGTGTGTGGGTCCCTGCTTTACTATGGCTGCCCTTGGTAAGACTGCATAAATCTCTTCCAAAGGATATTCATAGAGCACCTAAGGGAACTTGACAGCTTTCCTCTCCAGAGCATATAAATAAACCACAACCAATCAGACTGAAGAAAGGTGTTCACTTTTCAGAGATGTATAACTCACACGCCTTCTTGATCTATCTAATTGATAAATGGTACGAGACACTTTCCTTGTCTTATTTTTCAGGTAAAAAGGAATGAATGAGCAGAGTTTCTCAAAATGAAAATTCTTGAATTTGGTCTTTGTTTCTTCTCGAGTTCCCACTTAGCTTTGAAAGATCTTCCTTGATACTGTTTTTTACTTTATGTCAATCAGTTATGTATGTTCCAAGAAGTTTGATTTCTCTTGGCTATGTTGCTGTGAGAATTCTTCTTGTTACTGGGTCCGTATGTGTTGCTTGAGGTACTGTGTAAATTACAATTCATGTTCTTCCCACCACGTGGACAGCTTCTAAACCCTGTTAACCTGACAAAAACTTGTGTTCAGTCAATAAAGTTGAAGGAAATGTGGTATTATCAGAAAATCTCTGTTAATTTACTGTCTTCATTTGGGATTATGACTCCTTACGCTGTATAAACCAGATTTAGACAACAAAGGAACCTGTACTAAAAAGCTACTAGACTGTTACTCTATGTTACTTGTACTGAGCTGGGAAGGAGAAGAAACAACCCCCCAAATCCTCCAAAGCTTGAAAAATACTAAAATCTCTTGGTTCTTTGTCCGTATGACATTAGTCTTTGTTGGTGATATAAGCTTTTCAGATTCCTGCACTCAATTTCATGGCTGTTTAATACAAGCCAGGATTTAAACGTGCCCTGTGGAATAATAGGACTTGTCTACAAGGGGGAATTGCTGAAAAAATAAAAACAAATATATTCATCTATGTAATTTGCCCTAAGTGCTCTCTTTATCCTAGCCTCTTTCATAGGCAATTTTAAAGCACGTGTCCAGCATGCACAGCACAGAACTGCCTGTGCTGGCTTCAGAAATGGAAGTGATGACATGGATGTAGCTATGCTCCTTTTAGGCTGAACTGCTTCGTAGCTCTTTGTTACATCATGTGCATGTACCAGCTTTGTTGGAGAGATAGCTGCAGGCTGGCTGTCTGTGTGCTGCTGAAGGGTGTAGATATGCTCTTTGCATGTTTGTCAGTAAAAGAGTAGGTAATCTTGCTTAGATTAAATTAGGGTTGTTTGCAGTAGGGAATTCTCACAAAGCACGTTGTGCATTGTGTGTTTCGTCCAGGTTAGTGTGCAACGTGGGCTCTCTGTGTGGGCAGGTTGGCGGCCTTCAGGGTAGAGACTGTGTGTCCCTCATTGCCTCTCCAGATTACCTGAAGGCATTTCCAGGACCAGGGGCTAGAAAAATGTTAGATTTTAAATTCACAGCATCTCCCACTAAAATACTGCAGCTATTGAACAGTTAAGAAACATTTGTATAGTGCCAGGAGAATATCTTATTCCTCTGTTTGTTTAGTATCCATGCAAAGAATGATTTCTTGTGTTCGTTATGTGTTAATGACACTGCACAAACTATACTTTATGATGCACTTGGGTGCAATATCTTGGCTGGATGGTTGAATACAATTTAAATATGCAAAAAGAAGGGACTAATGGTATATCCTCAAGGACTAGCTAATACCTTTATTTATAATTATGTCATGCTATCTAAATTTGTGTTTGTCACAAACATTACGTTGTTGAAATGTAGCCTTTTAGATTTAAGTATAAAAGGACCTCAGTATTTTCTCTGTGGAAATATGTTATTTATATTTGTGTTTGGGTTGTTTTTTTTCTTTAAATCTGTAACCTACCACCAATTCAAATGCCTCCTGACAGTGGGCTCTGAGAGTGCTTTTAGTAGGTACTGTTTCTCTGCTTAGAAGAACATGGCAGACAAAATAAAAATATAAACCTAAGCAAATTTATAGAGGAAAGGAACAATGGAGAAAAAAATAGCAATGTTTTATATCCAAGGGGAAGAAAATTTCTTAGCCTGGGCACTTGGAGTTGTCCATGAATTTGATCTGAGCTCAAGGGGTGACTGTCTATCAAAACCTGCTTCACATCACCTTTCCTGCTCCTCCCCATCTGCCAAACTTCACCTGCCAGGAGTGAAATGTCTTGAGTGCTCTGTTGGATGATCTTGTGAAGGAGTGGTTCTTTTCTGGGGCTCATCCCTTTAATCTGCTAAGATAAAGGTTTAGGTAATTCCTTCAGGCTTGCTAGTGCCGCTAATATTGGACCTTTTCAACAACAGCTAACTTCTGCCATTTCTCCTCGTGAAATTCTCACTGCAGGACCTCAGTTTGGGAATTCTGAGCCTCACCTATTGAAGCAATGTGAGTCACTGTGTTCAGAGGAAGAGAACCAGTACTGTGTAGGAATGTTAAGTGTTGGCCCTTATGGTGAGCACTCCTTTCACTTCTGTGCAGTTTAAGTGGCCAGATTTTGGGAACTCACAAATAGTGACCCAAATAATTTGCAGATGAATATCGTTCTAACCATTGTAAGATATTTACCTAGAATACCAGCTAGACAAAAGTACCAAGAACTCTGGCAAACTCCTTATTTCCTAAAGATTAACTGCATCATTATAGACAAAGCTTGTTCATTTTTTCCTGAAAGAATATATGGCCTGAAGCATCTAGAACATGCACTTTCTGTCTAAGAGCAATGAATCAAATGCGTGTGCTGTGGCCCCAAGGGATGACTGCTGTCCTGAAGGAATTTTCTTTTTTTTATTTAAATGCATTTTATTTTGAAGTCTCCCTAGGTGCTTTCATGAAACTCGTTTTCATATGCATTGAAAGCTAGCAGTTTTTCTGATATTCTCAATCAATATGATTTTCAGCTACTAGTTAAATAATGGACTTGGACGTAATTACATTTTTTTAATCTACCATCTGCTGGGCTTGGTTCTATTGCTCTCTTGTCTGCTTTTATTCATTACAGGAAATGTAAATACCCTATTTAGTGTGAATATAATACTCATTTCCTTTGTATCTGTAAAAGCAGTCATCTTAAAGAAGTCATTATGTTTCATGTTAACTTTTAATGTGGTATACATATATGATGAACTATTCTGATACATCTGAAGTTTGCATATGATATTTCTATGTTGCCAGTCCTGTCACTGACTAGCAATGTAACAGTGCATTTGCAGTTTCAGAGCAACATCTCAGTTTTCTGAGGTTTTTTGGATTCTTCTTGGGAAGTAGTTTTGCTCTTGCAGTGCTGTATTGATTGTTCTAGATTCTTTTTCAACTAATACCAAATATGACAGCACTCCAGTTTGGAGTTCCAGTCCCACTGCTTACTAATACTGCTAAACTGAACTTTCAAGCACTGTAATACTTATCTTTCCTTTCTTCCTTGAAAAGCTGGAGGCATTATGCATTTATCACTTACTTCATAGTACCTTATCCTTCCAGCCCTCAGTGGGCACTTTGGAACATGAGCTGGCGTAATGAACTGCAGCATGAGCATCTGTGACTCAATAGACAATCATCTGCTTAATAAATGTTTATTAATTTAAATTACAGATTATACACATGCATGAGATAGTGAAATAAATTAAATTAGAGTAGGGGATGCATCTGTCTACACTGATGAGGAGGGGCAGACACTGATCTCTTCTCTGTGGTGGCCAGTGACAGGACCTGAGGGAATTGCCTGAAGCTCTGTCAGGGGAGGTTTAAGTTGCATATTAGAAAAAGATTCTTCACCCAGAGGGTATTTGGGCACTGGAACAGGCTCCTGAGGGAGGTGGTCACAGCACCAAGCCTGACAGAGTTCAAGAAGTGTCTGGACAACGCTCTCAGGTGTATGGTGTAATTCTTCAAAATGTCCTGTGCAGGGCCGGGAGCTGGACTTGATGATTCTTGTGGGTCCCTTAGACTTTGGCATATTCTGTGGTATGTCTAAAAATTATGAAAATATTTAAGGCAGGGTAAAAGGATTAACCGATTGAAGGAGCAGCTGGTGGATTGCTGGGTTTCTTTCTGAAGGTGCTAATCAGCATGTACATGTAGATATCCTAAAAAACTATACATTTTGTGTACAGTTACAGTTTTCTGTATTATTGTTCCTGACATTTATCCTTTTTCCCTCCCCAAGCCTGCAGTTTAGAGGTTGTTCAGCTATAGAGGATGTTATTATGTTCATAAGAGAAGCACATCTGAAAGCTCCACTTTTTAAATCACTGCCTTTGTGCGATAATTTCTGGATGTTATTGCCAATAACTTCTCTGTGACGGCTGTAACTATTTGAAATAATAAAAAAATTATTCCGACACAATTTACCTCTATGATTTAGCTTTAGATTGTCTGTTTCAGAAGTTCTGTTCCTAAGAGAAGCGGTATTTATTGCAGAGCAGTGTGTGTAGATAGCAGTATTATTTTGTATCAATTTTATGAGGTAGCCAAAATGATCTGATTTTGCTGATCGATATGTTCTGCTGTATAACACAGTGGATCATGCATATAGTTGGCTAACAAATGGAAGTAGTTTTGTAGTTCCATCTCTGTGATACTTTCTAAAACTAGCTTGACCCCAGAGTGCAGTTGAGCAATCTGTAGGATCAAATTTTTAGGTGATGATTTGATGTTTCAGGATGTAGATATCTGCTTTTTTAATTTCAGGGGCCTTGTACAGATCTTATACAGTTAAAGTGTCAAGCAAGTGTTTCTGTCTGAAAAGTTTCCTATCAGTTTTTTTCCCCCTATCTGAGTTCGTCCTGTGGTTTTCTAGCCTCAAGGTATTTTCTAAGGGGGGAAAAATGGGGATTTTAGGATGCTCAGTGATGACTGATGTGTGATACACATTACAAATGAGTTTCTTACTTCCTTACTGTTCAGATTGATTCTCTTTGAGAGGTCCAGAGATTTGACCTACACGTAAAGAACCCAAATTTCACAGCAAGGTGAGATGTAAAATGAACAGTCATAGGTGTTTCCTCCTAATTGGCCTCAGAGTTAATGCAGGCAGGTCAATCAGAGCAGCGCAGCTGTACCCAGCCATACACTTGCATAGCTTATATGTCACACTCAGGGTTGGGGGTGTTGCTATCAGCCACCTCAAAGAGGCATGGATGCACTTTAGGGTTTGGCCCCAAGGATGAAGTTGTGGCCAATTCAGATTTCTTTGTTCTGCCAGAACTGCCCAAATTTGAGTTGATTGTGGTTTTAGTTTTTCTCAATGAATATAACCAAGAGGCAGCAGGCTTTGGGGGTGGTAGATGAGGGGTGGGTGAGAGGCTACAGTGAGATACTTGATGTGGTTCTGTCTGATCATGTTTCTTACTTCTGCATGTTTTGTCCAGGTGAGCATACTGGTGAGCTTGAACAGTGAGTTGGGTGAAGGAGCTGGTCCAACTGAAGTGCAACCATGTCAGCTCCCATCCCCGTTCTTTTATGTGATCATGTGAAGCTTTACGTTTTACTAAAAAATAAAGCTGGATCAGTTTCACTATCTGATTTACCAGGTATTGGCATAGGCTGATGGTGGGGAAGATGGAGTGTGTGGGAAAATAGCATGCAGGAGAGAAAACGAGAAAGGGCAAAGACTGACTTAATGGTATTGGATGTATTCTCAGTGTTTTAATAGAGTTGCTTACTTGTCCTGATGCTCCATCTGCTTTCCCTTTTTAGAGGTGTGAATCTCAATAACTCCTCATAATTATTTTACATTTGGGTTTACCTAAATTTGATTTAGTCATATAGTCTTGCACTGATGGCAGTCTGAAGAGGTTTCTCTTCAATCCTCTTAAATACTCACTCAGTATTTTTGATCTGAATCTCTTGCTTGTGGCTATATTGACTTAGTGAACGGTTTATTTCATTTAGCATATCAAGATGATTATTACGTTAGCAAAAAGGGAGGTTTAATGCTCCCTGTTTAGTTGGAGAACTCGTATCTCTTACTAATTATGCTGTCTGACTGCTGAGTTTTGGAAATGTCAGCTGCCTTCTATGAATCTTCCACTCATAATAGTAAATACTAATAGTTAATTCAGAAGGGTGTTGCATGGCTAAATTAATGTTTGTAAATTATTCTGAAACCCTAAGATGCCAAATAGTCTGATGCAACAATTAATGTTGCTAATATTAAGTATCCTCCAATTTCTGTATTACATATTCATGTCCTTTAACAAAGGAATGAAGCAGAATGTAATGCTCATTAATGTTTTTAAGTTCTTCATTGGAGCTAATGTCTTATTAATAATCTGGAAAATCTTCTTTGCAAATACAAGATTTAGCTCTTTTTCCTGCTACTTTTGAAGTCTAAAGTCTCTACAAAGCAGCTGTTAGTTCTTCATAAACAGTTTCTGGGATGAATTTGCAGATTTACTCATGTATTATCTTGGGGTAGTCCTAGAGATACTATTTCATGAATATGTAGAGCATGTTTGCTATCTTCCTTTTTATGTTGTAGATTCATGGCAAATTCCTAGTTTATTCAGCAAGTGGCTTTCTCTGCTATATTCTCTCTATATAACAAATACTTGTTTCTTTGGCAACTCAGACTTCATTATTGATATGAAATGAGTCTGCAGTGCAGCATTATTGTGCTTTGAAAGCATTAAAGGACATTTTCAGTTCTTCTGCTCTATTACAGTGAATACTGCATTTTTCTTTTTTTAATAATTTTCTGACACTAGATTTCTCTCTATTATTCATGATTTTGCTTGCCACACCACAGATAATTTTCTGTTCAGTTAGCTCCCACCCTCCTTTATAAACACATAGGCTAAGTCTGTTTTACATAGAGATCTTTAGAACTATGGACAGTTTTGAGTTTTCCATCTTTTTACACTCTCCTCAGTTCTCATGGCCACATTATACTGATATGTATTTCAGTTTCCTTCTCACTATCATTTTCCCACTGAAGATTTTCTAATGAAGTTGGAAATGGAATATCACAAAAAGGCATTTTTAGTTTGAAATTAGCTGTAATCTAGGAAACGAATGAGGCAATCCTGCAGCTGAGATAAAGCAGGACTTAGAAGAATCTCTGTATTACTACAGATATTAGTTTGAGTGTCAGAAATATCTACATGAAATAAGAAACCCTTTAAAGTAAGCTTAACAGAGTTCAGTGGGCAGGAGTGTCATTAATAAACTTGGAAGGGAAAAATGAACAGAAATTTGCACAGAGTTCAAAATATTCATGGAATTGAAATGGGAATGTAAACTATGTACAGTGGTTTTTGAGGAAAATACCTGTGGTCATGAAAATAAAATTGTTGTCTAAAATTTTATTCAATAGACTGCTGTAGAGCAGACTGAATATGTTATAGAATGATAAAAATCCCCTGAGGGCATTATGAAAATTGGATTTTGAATAATACTAGAAATTGTCTTGACGTTTTGACACCAGTCAAACATAATGATTGAAGAATCTGGAGATCTGCTACAATGGATATTTGCTTCCATGCTTATTTGGCACACTTAGTTCTAGGTAGATTCCTAAAAATTAATTGCATGAATAGTGCTGAAAAACCCCACCTGAGATATTGAGAAAGTACCAAAAGCAATTGTTGCTCAAGTGTATGGGAAAATTAAAGATGGTACTGTTTACAAAGGCATCAAGAAGAGAGCAGAACCTAAAGAATTATATGGTTTGAATACAAATATCTTCTACTTTCATTAAATTACAACATAACATGATTTCCAATATGAAAGACTTAAAGTTGTTATATATTTTTGTAAAAGAAATTGTTTCATAAAATAGACTACCTGGGGTAGCAATCTTCCGAAAGCAAGAGTGGAATGGAAATTTCTACAGATACTATGCTTTAAAAAAAGAAGAAGACTAGCATAGAAATGGAAAAAGAAATGTTAACTTGTTGGATGTAGGCAGAAAAAACCCCAACCCAGCAATGTTGATCTCGATTGCAGAATGTCAATGTTTAATGTGATACTGCAAGCATTAATAAAACTCAGGCTGTGGGCAGCTAGCCTCCACTTCCCTGCCACATGAAAGTGTAATTTTACTGGGTGATTTCCTGTGGTTTTATTGCCAGGGTTTGTGGGTGCGATCACAGGGGAATGTTTGAAAGTAGGTGCTTCCTGCCAGCCATGAATCTTATGCTATACCTTCTAAATGTAAAAAGGAAAAGATAAGATCATTACCTCACACAGTGGACTTCCACATTGTAAACGGAATCACTTTTTTTGACTGGCCCAGCAACTCCAGAAGTGAAATTTCTGCTTTCTAGAACCTGCTCACCTGCCTGTTCAGCAGTCTGCTGGAATAAGTACAAAGGACTTTTGTACAAAGGAAATTTCTGTTGAATCTAGTTCTCCTCTGTTCTAGGTAAATGCATTATTTAATTCCTTTCACTGGTTGTTTTTTTTTTAAACATTTTCTTTTGCCGTTATACCTTTTCACTCCTGTTATAAGCTCGTTACTGCAAGAACGAGAACAGCCAACCTCTCCATTCTCTTGCATGTCATAGTAGGAGGGAATGTTCAGGATGCAGCATGTGTGCACTGTGGGCTGTTCAGAACCTAGAGGGGAAGTTCATGCACTTCCGCACTGGAACCTCAAGACAAAATCAGTCAGGAAGTCTAAACTGCTGTAAATGATATGATGCTCAACATGGCTACATTAATACTATTTTCAGTTACAAAGATTCCCCTGTTCATTTTGAGACACATTTTTTTATTTCACCATTAACACCTTTCTTCTATATTTCATTTCTCATTTTACTCTTTACTATTTATTCATAGCCTTTATATTTCTATGGTTAGCACAGGCTACAACACTGTCTTTCTTTTTATCTTGCTTATTTTTACTACATCAGTGAAATCCACACTGATTAGACAGCTGCAAATTCTTCATCATGTAGTAGTTTGCATAGCCCTTAAGGCAGACTATTCACTTTTTTGTAATTCTCTTATTCAGTCTTTTCCTGTATAGTGCATATAGATTCAGATAATTTAGACCCCATGCACTCATTTGAGTTAGACACATCTTCTGAAAACAGACAAGCTTTTCAAATAATCCAAATTCTTTATGGTAAGATGAGGGTCTTTCCCCTACCTACCTTTCCTGTTAGTGTAACTTAATTTCTTTCGTTCTCATTATCCTGTCAGTTTTGTCTTTACTTCGGTATTTCAGTTTCACTACTTCCCATCTATTAAATGCTAATCGAATTCATGGATTTAAACAAAATTGAAATGAAGTTTAGACAAAATTACATATACTACTTTCTCCTCCCATTTCACATCATAGCCACTCATTTTGCTGAGCAAAATTAACTTCAAAACTCAAGTGTAAGTGTATGTTGTACTAAAAGCAAACCTATTGGCTGGCTTTAAAATTCCAAGGTAGCTTCTGTGAAATGATAGGATAAAATATAAAACCTCCTTGTATGAAGTACTATGTTTAGGAATGTTACAGTAAAAAATCTGAGGTGCTTCATAATGTCAAATGAGGTGAAAGTGGTGAGAATCATTAGAGTGAAGATAAAGAACATTAGGACTAGTAAAAAGATAAGGTACTTTAAAACAAATATACTTGCTAGTGTGCCCACCAAAAGTATCAATTGGTTCAACCCTTTCCTGGAACAGACATTGCTTATCTCTAGGTCTGACGGCCTATGATGAGGACATCTGGCTTCCCAGAAGGCTGTGTTGCGAACTTAGGTAACCTCTAGTCCACAGTAAAGTGTGCCCATATGCAGCTTTCTCCCAAGTTCACAGGTGTTTTGCAAATATTCTTCTCCCGTCCCAACATAGCCAGGAAAGAGAATTCTAGATTTATCATTTCCTCCAAGTTAGGCCTGCACCATTTGTAAGAACTTTTCACATTGTTGTTGGAACTTGGTATCAAGGCAGTATGTCAAAATTGATCAATATTCATGTACATAATATACCCATTTAGAACACAACACTTCCTTAGAAAAGTAAAATTATTGAAAGATGGTTTTTAACCCAAGAAAAATCTCTGTGTGCTTATCTCTTCCATAGATAGCTGTGAGCTATTGCAAATTCCCAGTTTTGGTATAAGTGGTGGTGAAATGCAGAAGTTGTAGGAAATAAGCAAATAAAATAAACTAGAATGAGTCAGAGGCAGAGGGGTACTCTGGATCTTGCTGTGTTCCTGGTGCTTGCTTTGATGAGCGTTGCTGCTGAATCAGTTTGCTTTTGGAGGTTGTTTTCTTTGTGGAACAGATAATTTGCAAGAGCAGGTAGGTGAAAATGCCAGACCATAAACTGCTGATGGGCCCCTGCCCTGCTTAATCATTCTTTTGGCTTGCTAAGTCTTTCTCATCTGCCACAAAGTGAGGACTCTACCAAGTCTGAGCTGGGGAGACAGAAGTGCCCTAGAGCAGCTGAGCCTCTCCTTCAGTGAGAAGAGAATGATTTACATATAAGTAACTTCTGCTTCACTGGAGGGAATTTACTTGCAATTAATTTATCCCCAAATCTTCCAAGGCAAAACTTACAGAAAGATCTGAGACTGGCATGTTGGATAGTGATTGCAGAATGCATGAATTATTTTTATTGAAAGCCTTTCTAAAACGAATTTATTTATCTGTTTAGGAACAAGATATTTGAGGATGAGTAGTAGTATACTTGAAAATCAGCATATTAGTTTACCTTTTCTTTCAGTGTAAAATGGCCAACTAAGACCATTCTTAGGTCAGATGCTTGTTTCTGAATGGTATCGGAATGTTGAATACCGGATATAAGGGTTAGCGGTTTTTCTCAAGAGAAAAATATGCTTCTTTCTGTGTGGAAACCTTTGGAATTTATTCTGATTTTCTGTTTTTTGTGTGTTTCACTAACCTCTGTGTCTGTCTTGTACTGTTTTATGGAAAACAGTGTTAAGAAATATACGCACATCGTCCAGATGCTTCCAGTCTGCTTTGCACAGAGCACCCCCTGATGTCAATAATTTGCTGAAAAATGATTTTTAGAGAAAGGAAATTAGGCCACAAGTACAGAATCATATTAGAGAGAAACCGGAACTTTATTAAGTGACTGATGAATGCTTTACTGGGGAAGGCGGTTTTCCAGGTGAATGCCAGGTATGTGAATCAGTTTTCACTATAGAAAAAGGATTTCTAAAATTTTGCTGTTAAATGAAAATAGAAAATAAGTAGTTACTTCTTCAAATACCAGCATACCGTTTCCTTGCACAGCTATAAGCTGGTAGAGATCATATTCTTCTGAGAGATATAGGTGCTGTACTTTGCTTTAATGAGCACTGAAGTGTTTTGCACAAAATGGAGCACCTTTGACAGCACAGACTGAAAAACACTCTAAAGCTTTTAAATAGTATTCCATATGTTCTTCTCTTTCTAAGCTGTATGCTCACCCATGAATTGCAATGAAAAAAGGTCTTTTTAATGTTCTCGGTGTTGCTGTATCAGACAGCAATGCTAGCATTGAGGAGGTATCTACTGTGTCAAGCTCTGAAAGAAAAGGTAACTCCCATCTTAGGAACTATCTTACGGTAGGTTTAAAAAAAGTCAGTTTTATGAAACCAAACAATACAGTATTCTAGGGAGTATCGCTCAGTACTGGGAATGGCTACAGAGTCTTAAATAAGATGAGAGAATAGACTATATACATATATGCATACATACCTACGTATATACATATATATATAAAACAGGTTGACTTCAGCTTGAAGTATTCTGTCATGTGCCTGTGATTCCTGCAATTAGTCTTGGACGTGCTGACCTTCTTTCAACTTTTCTGAGTAAGGTTTGACAAATTAATTAATTCAGCCTTATCTTAATGGCTTTGTTCTTAGAACTTGCTCCTTGCCAATACCCAGTGCTACTTCTCTTTGCCTATTGACACCTCTTATCATAATGGTGTTTATAAAGGTACTGCAACCTTTCAAAAGTTGTAATGGTTCTATTTTTGTTTTCTCCATGTCTGATTAAACCTCGAAATCATTGCCAGGAAGATTTTGTGAAAATATTAATTCTTATTTTTCTATGAAAAATATAAAATGTAAGTTCTCAGACCTCAGATTTTATCTTGCTTTATTTGGCTTTCTTCTGTGGAATACTTACGTTTGTTTTGGAACCTGCACTAATAGTTAAATGACATTTAAGTAGTACAGAGACTTTGACCTTCAGCGAATGGTCTTCTGAATAAATGAGAAAATATATTAGTGGATGAAAAGATAAGTGCAGTGCAATTTTCCTGCTTTGTGCATAGTCTTCAGAGGATAATATCAGATATTGGTGGATAGACTAATTTAGTAATATGAGAATTTTATTTCCTGGCAAATATGTATGACTCTGTGAGGATGATGCCTACCTAATTTAAAGGGGCAAATTCTCTACTAAAATGTAATAGACATTCCAGTTTGAAGACTTTTTCTGTAGAATTAGTAAGAAGAAAAGCTTATATTTGTTTTACTGTTCCTGAGTTCTAAATTATGAACCTGATGTCTTGATTTTTGACTAGCTGGTTTTCAGACATCAGTTCCTTGTTACTGAAGCACTGTGAATGTTTTTTTCTGCTAACAGAAGTAGTCTCTAAGAAAACTTTCAGATAGATGTTGAGGTGCCATACACATAAACAGGCAATCCAAACATCACTTTACACACGTATAATATTGTTGTCATTCTGTGCCATTAAAAATTTGTAATGTCGACAAGATGTAGATCTATGACTAGGTCAGTACAGAACTTTACAGGACATGTCAAGTTATGAAAAAAATTCCATCCATTAAAAATAAAGTGCATTTCAAATGCTTAGCAAAACTCCCATTATGAGTCAGTCATTCTAAATAAGCTGTATTAGTCCAAAATCATTTAAAATCAAACAAGCTGAAAGCGTGTCTGGATTTTGCATAATGATTTGCAGCACACTGTTAACACTTGAATTGTTTTCATGCTTCTATACTGATAAGTTTTTAACCATTTAACACTGGAAAGGGAGTTTAATCATATAGCTGCATGCTGTATAAAGGCTTTTAATAACTGCCTGGCCTAGCTTGCTGGAGTTCTTGGGAGATATCTGGGAGGAATTTTACCTGAAGGAGTGCTTCATCGTCAGGCCCAAGCCAATGTAGCAAATGAATGACTGCAGCACTATGTCCCTCTTTCTTTCTAGTGCCCAGAGACAGAAAAAAAACCCAGAGAAATATGTACCACAGGAGTGGTACCAGTAGAACATGAACAAGCATCGACAAGTTACAAGCGGTTCCAAAGAGATTTTACAGCTTAATAAACAAGCTGGCTCTAAAGAGCCTTGTAAATCATGCTTGAGATGTATGCCTTATATAACAGAAAAGTTATGTGAGGTATTTATAATTGCTTTCGTGTTCAAAATCACGCGGTTAATAGATTCTTACAGTTCACAAAAATATTTCAATTAGTGTATCGCCTTTGACATTCATTCGAAGTTTATTAATTCTTCCTTAATAGTGGTAGCAAAGATCTTGTTTTGTATTGTCACTGTATCTAGTTAAAAAAAAAATCCTGGTTATAGGTATATTTACAGATGAAGAAACAAGATTTTTTGTGAATTGGCAACTTGACACCCACCTGATGCATGATGATACTCTTTCACAATGATAGTGTTATGAAATTTCAGTCTTTGATCATGCACAAACTTTACATGTCTCCCTAAAAACACTCATATTTTTGACTGGTGCATGGAAAATAAAGAATAAAAGTAATTCAGAAGGTTATAAGACCTGTTAAAGCACCAGGTATGAAATGGCTGTCACACTTCACTTTCACAACTTCAGACACAATTATTGGTGCTTAATGGTTGACAGGCTAGGGTCAATTTTTACAATCTAAATGTTAAGAATGGATGATTGCAGCAATAAATACCTGTCACCAATAGCTTTCAAGTAATAAAAAATTAAATCCACTTGTATCTGTTTAGAGTGATAAAAGCACATGAAATTGCACCAATGAAATGACTTTAAAAGGATTTGTCAGGCTAGAGCTGCTGGATTTCACTATTTACCTCTTTTGAATAATTGTAGCTACAAATTAGCAACAATTGTCAGAGGGAATCAAATCAGAGATGAGGAGAAAAGCAAGAATGACATTTTTTATCTGCATTTTATTAGGCTACCTGTATTTATGAATAGTGTATGTGGGACTTGGTAATAAAGTATCTGATCTTTTGCTGTTGAGGCAAGAAAAGTGTTCGCTGGTAGGTTATAAGCCCAGCTCTCATGTCATCAGCAAACATATTTAGGATACCAACACTTTAATATATCGAAGCTTGAATGCTACTACTTTAGAATATATTTATTTTGGCTTCTATTGCCTTTTAGCTTTGGTACTAGAGATCCAAAAGACAAGTAGTATCTGACACCTTGATTAACACTTAGGTAAGGCACAATAAAGCTTTCCAAGTTCCTAAACAGACGATAAGTCTGACAGCTGCTTTGTTTACTTTGCCATTTGGCTTAGTTCGTGGTGGAAAGGTGGGACGGAGGGATGAGGTGCCATTACCAGAGGTGAGTGAGAGCCAGCCTGCTGCTGTCTGACAGGATGTTTCTGGAACTGGATCATCTCAATGTTAGATCCAGGCTTTTAGTGCAACATGATGTGGCCAAAGTAGAGGCCAGTGACTGCTGCTTCCTTCACACTCTTCCCTGCTCTGTCTTTCTTGGTCATGATCTGCACTATGGCACACGTCCTCCATTCCCACTCTTCACTTCTAATATGCCATCCCTCTCTGCCAGAGTGGGCTTGAGACATGCTGGGCTGGAGACATGCCTCTGCTCTCTGCTCAGACCAATGTAGCCAGAGCTCAGCCCCGCTCGAACGTACCTGCTACTGGGAGGAGCCTTATTTCCAGTTTCCTTTGCCACCTTTTCAAAGATTTAATTTATGGTATGGTCTTGAAGTCAACTCTGTTCTACAGGAGTGGTACAGCTCCGTAAGCCCTGTTGCAGCTTCCCACGTGCCCCTACTTAACTATTGGTATTTTGGACTCCTGTTGTCTCCTACCCCTTGACAAAAAGAACTCTATAAATTGATATAACAAGCCCAAGAAAAAAAAACTCCAACAGTTTCACAAGGCTTCTATCAGAGCTTTCCTACAGGTTACCTTCTCAGCATTTGGCTCATATAAACTACCAGTTCTACCTTCTCACAAGAAGGGAATAAAAATGCTTTACTTCCCTATTTGCAACAATTCTCTCATATTAAAAGCCCCTTCAATTTTAGGCAACAGGTTTGACTTTACCAGGCTACAAAAGGTACCTATGCCAGACCATTGTTACCAGCTCAGTGCTACCATCCTTTTTAGTTGCTCTTCTGGATCTTCAAAGGATGCAGTCTTATTTGTGTCTCCTAACCAAAACCACATAGGGCCCATAACTGAAGAGCTGCTGAGAGACCATTCACTCAGAGATGAGACACAGTGTTTCATCCATTCAGCAATCTGAACTGTATGTCTCCCACACCTAGAGGCCTGGGAGTTTTGGATCTGCTCTGTGCCTCAAACATATCCTGAGCTGATTCAAACCTTTCTTTTAAAAATCAAACATCTTTTCTTTCTGCTAGAATTTTTTCCTGACAAACATTTCCAAACTTGTTTCCATAGCATTCTCTTCCCTTCAAAAGAAACTACTTGCATCTCCCGTTTTCAAGGTAGCTATACATTTCATGAGCAGGGTACACTGGCTGTGCCACTAGGACTTGGATCTGAGCTCTTGCCCAAAGCTTGCAGTTAAAATACTCTCCCATGCTTTGCATGCTGCAAGAGTCCAGCCTGGGCAACTTTGAAAAAATGCTCTCAAAAGCCATGTTCCTCATAGTACAGATCAAGCTTTTGTACACAAATGGGTAGGGAGTGCAAACCTTTTGTTACAAATGTTCAGCTGCCCAGTACACATCAGCTGATAATTTATAGAGGCATACACCTGCAGAAATACATTAACTTGTGTCAGTCTAGTCCAAGTGGAAATGTTTCTGCTGTTACAGATTTCATGAATGTCCCTTTCCAATCTTTCATCAGATTTCCAAATAACTGTTAGTTTGCTTTCTTCTTCTGGTACTGTGCTTTGAACTGTTTGTGCATTTGATTTCTCTAACTTATATTGCTTTTGCATTGTTTATACTATGCTTTATACTGGTTGTTGCAGAGTTCTTAGGCTATGTGCACTGCCTCAGCTCAGCAGATTTTGTGGTTACAGCAATAAAAAGACTGCAAAGATATTTTATGTTAGCGCTACAGTTGAAAAGACTGACAACTTGATGAGGTGTGTTCGAGCTAAACACAAAGAGATTTCCACATCCCCTATAATTAGAACAATATTAAAAACCTTCCCAAGTCATGAATTTGTCTAAAAGAAACCCCCAGCATCGTCCCCTCCAGATGGAACTGTCTTGAACTAGTCTTGAAAAAGGCCCAGATCTTAAGAGTTCTCCTCCTGACTGATGGTGTTTTTTTGACACCCTGATCTATATTCAAACCACTTCCCTTTCAGACAAGACTTAGGAATGGAAGGCAGTGAAGGTTAAGCAGCACTCCCATAGCAGTGTCCCAGTGCTTCGGGTTCCCCTAAGGATCAGAGTCTGCTCACCAGCATCCTCCTCATCCCCTCAGAAAAAACTGCTCCTTCTCTACAGACTGCCATCCTCCATGACTGGAGGACAGCCCAAGCCCTTTCTTTGGCTGCTGAACTGGAGTGATTCTCTTATCAATGATACTCAAAAGCAGTGCACAGGGAAAACCACTGTTGCATTAGAGGTATCGAAATTTAGCAGAAAATAAACCCCATTGCATTCCAGCTGCTCCTCAGAGATCAAGGGGGCTAGAAGATCTCAAAATGGGAATCTTTTTCTGTTAATCTAGGAAATTTTGTTTAAACAAAAGAAATGTACCTTTGGGATGGCATCTCCATGTTTTTGGATTTAACATGTCAAATTGTGAAAATGTGAAGCAATCAGAGAAACAAAACAGAACTGAGACTCATATGCACATGAATATTCAGTTTTGAGCAATGATAGCAACATCACAGGAAACTAGGAAAAAGTGAAGCTGGACAATGAGGGGGCACTGGTTTCTTCTGTGTGATGAATTTCAAATACAGAAAACCAGATGTGTTTCTGTGCCAAAGGAAGAACTAAAGTTTGCAAATTACCCACAAGTGCTATTGCATTCCACTGGGGTATAAATGAGTCCTCAGCCTTGAAATTTATGCACTGATGCACAGGTTGAGAGAGGATTTGTGCCCACTCTAACTCTCTCGTGGAGTGAGAGACCTCAGGGCTTCTGCAGACCAAAACTGAAGTGAAAGGTTTACATTTAGACCCATAAGATCTTAGGAAGAAACTGAAAAACAAGCACCGCTTACCCAGGTGTTTCAGTCTATTAACATGATGGTTAAGATATCCTGAAGGTAAGACGTAAGGTTGAAATCTCAACATTTTTTTAGTGTTCTAACAAAAAAAACCAAAAAAACCAAAAAAACGAACAAACAGCAACAACCAAAAAAACCCAAAAACAAACAAACAAAAAAATCTTATATAAGTAGATTGTGCATTTCTCTTCTTACATTGTGGCACTGTTTATGTCAGTATTTTATTTATCTTCTAAGTTTCCCAGGGTTTTTCTATTTAGTCATGAACTGAATTTGATACTTCTCAATTTTGTCTTATGTGTGCTTCACTTCTGTAGTTAGACTAGGTTTGTTGAAGAGTGAGTAGCTACTGTGATGTTTATTCTGTTTTTCTTACTCAGTGGTCTCCAGCTCTGTTACTGTTCTGTTCCATGCATTTTTGGAGTATTTCAGTTACTCAGGACTTATTTTCTCTTGGTGGATAACTTGGATTAAAGGTATACATGGCAAGTGCAGGTCAACCAGGGGATCAGGCCCAGCCAACATGGGCTTATGAAAGGCAGGTCCTGCTTGACCAATGTGATCAATGACCAAGTGACCTGCTTAGTAGATGAGAGAAAGGCTGCTTGTGTCATCTGTCTATTGTCTTCAGTAAGGCATTTGACACTGTATCCCACAGCTTTCTCCTGGAGAAACTGATGGCTCATGGCTTGGATGGATGCACTGTTCACTCGGTAGAAAACTGTCCAGTCCTGGAGAGTGATGGTGAATGGAACTAAATCCAGTTGGCTGCCAGTCACTCGTGGGGTTTCCCAGGATTCATTTGTTCCTGTTTAACATCTTTATTGATGGTTTGGATGAGGGGATCAAGTGCATCCTCCGTCTGATTGCAGACAACACTAAGCTGGGCGGGAGTGTTGTTTTGCTGGAGGGCCAGAAGCCTCTACAGAGAGATCTGGAAAGGCTGGATTGATGGGCTGAGGATAACTGCAAAAGGTTAGATAAGGTCAAATGCCAGGTCATGGCCTTGGGTCATGATAACCTGATGCAGGCTGGGGGAAGAGTGGCTGGAAAGAGGCCAAATGGAAAAGTATCTGGGGGTGCTGGTTGTCAGTGTCTGGGGCAGCTGTGCCCAGGTGGCCAAGAAGGCCAGTGGCATCCTGGCTTGGATCAGCAATAGTGTGGCCAGTAGAACTGTACTCGGCAGTGGTGAGGCTGCACCTCGAATCCTGTGTTCAGTTCTGGGCCCCTCACTACAACAAAAAGATTGAGGTGCTGTAGCCTGTCCAGAGAAGGGCAACGGAGCTGGTGAAGGATCTAGAAAACATTTCCTCTGAGGTGCGATTGAGGGAGCTGGAGTTGTTTAGCTTCCAGAAGAGGAGGGTCGGGGGGACATCATTGCTCTCTACAACTGCCTTAAGGGAGTTGTAGCAAGGTGAGGTTGGCCTCTTTTGCCATGTGTCAAGAGAAAGGATGAGAGGAAATGGCCTTGAGTTGCACCAGAGGAGGTTCAGATTGGGTATCAGAAAAAAAATGTTCACTGAAAGAGTGGTTTGGTGCTGGAATAAGCTGCCCGGGGAGGTGGTAGAATCACTGTCTCCAGAGTGTTCAAATTCATCTGGATGTAGCACTTGAGGATATGATTTAGGGGTGATTATGATGGTGCTGGGTTGATGGATGGACCAAATGATCTTGCAGGTCTCTTCTAGCCTTGATGATTCTGCGAAAAGGATTTGGATAACTACCCTAGAATAACAGTCCTTATGAACTACAGAATTGCCACAATGGTTTATCTCAAACTGTTTTCAAAATGCATCATGTTAAACCAGATGTGGCACTCCTGTCATGGACCAAGAATATTCACAGATGAATTATTTAGGGACCACTGTTTTGGAAAAAACTATTTTTGATTAAGTATTTCTGAGAAGCTCACATGTAGAAAGGTTTTTCTGCTGATGTTCTCCAGAATTCACTCATCACTCACAACATTTAGTGTAGCAGCAATCTGGAAGCAGAGGTGAAAAGAACCACAAATCTCACTTGATGTGCCATGTGGGTTGTTTTTGCTGCAAGCGGTTTAGCTGTTCCTTTATAGCCATTAAAAGTTTATTAAAATGCATGAGAGACAACCATTATAAACCAGAAAAAAGTCCATTAATATTACATATCAGATAAGAGTTATATCTACACATTCCATCCCCCAAGCCCCTAAACTCCTAAAAGAAGCATATTTAAATGTAGAAATTTAGAAATGTCAGGAGAATATTTTTATACTGTGCTGAGTAATTGATTAAACTATTAAAAACTGGATCAATAAAGGGACCTTCTGCCTAGAAATCTGAAGAGTTCCAAACAATGCTGGCAGAGCTCCAGGACGTGATGCAGCTGACATTTCCTGACCTTGCATACTTTGAAGGCAAATTGTATGGCCTTGCTGCAATAGTTCTGGGAAGAATGAAAATAACTAATAAATATTTGAAGGCTAATAACAATGAGGAAGAAAAATCCTTTATAAAAAACCACAGCGGTTCAAATAGAGTTAACAGGATGATACTAAGGCAAAGGTGAAATGTAGATGTACTATGACAGGAAAATTCTTGTTCATAAGTTACTCATCTACATATATTTAGATACAAAATAGTTTATCCAGAGAAGTGGAGGTATAACTTTCTTACTGGGATCTTTTCTTGCTGGTCTATGTGCAGATATATTTGCATGCAGCAGTGATATACTACTGACAGAGAGAGGATTGTTTGTCTAGTTTACCCATGAGGTCTTCTTGTTTCAGTTACGTACTGTGAAACTGATGTAGAGTGAGTTTCACAGGTGTGTAGAATACAAAGAAGTGAACAAGCATAAACCGGTGTCATAAAACAATATCTCTTCCTGACTGCAGCTTTAAAGATGTTACTCTTTTCTTTGTAGTCCTCTCTAGCTGTGTTTTAGCTTTTTAGCCCCATAGGAGACTTTTTACTGCAGGATCCTCTCAAAATTAGGTATTTCTTTTCCAAGGTATGTGCAATGTTAGTACATCTGTGTAATTCTTGCAGCTCAGCAGGCTTTTGCCAAGCAGTAGCTTTCAAGATAACTCCCTATTGGTCTCCTCCGGAAGCAATTGATTAGTAGCTTGGCTTTAAACAGAATACTTCTCTAAAATATTTTCTCCTTAAATAGGCTTTTCATAGCTTTTAACCATTTTCATTCTTCTGTAAATTAGAAGACATATGTCTTTGGAGGAAAATTATTCTCATTCTGTACTAGGCAGTTAATATGTGCTGATCTCAACCAGGAGAGCTAAAGGTGTCTACGAAACATGCCAGGTGGATAAGCTGCATTACAATTAAAGATGAGTCATCATTTGTTTGTATTTATTCACTCATGTCTTAAAATTGGAATCCTAAAAGATTAAGAGGAAATAAATTAGATTTTAAAAATATTCATCTTTATGACAGCTTCTGAAATTTTACTGCTTAATCCTTCCTTGCAGAAGAAGCCCAATTTTCACAGCACCATCAGTACTGCAGCACAGTATTTTATGTGGTATTCTCTAGCTAGAAGATATGAGTGCAATTTTCAGTGTAGATATGAATCTGCTACTGCAGAGTTTACCTGCTAGGTCAGGAAATGTTATTAATAACTTTGTCCTTTGAAAAAGCAGAAAACTAACAGAGCAACATGAGCCATAATATTAATCACCAAAAGTCTGCTCTATCTTTGAAAATGCCCTGGTTTCTTCTGCATATGATATTAGAGAAGCGGACATTGCGAACATGTGCCGGATAACTTAATATTACATTTGCAGTACATTGGAAATGTTTAGGATACAACACATAAACTCTGCATACAAATTAGATACTAATCACTTTTTTCCCTAATTTTTTTAGATAGCTTTACATATATATCAGCCAGAAGGAAAGAGCTAGCTGATGTACAGAATTCCTCACTTTTTTTTTTTTGCTACTGTTACATGTGTGAGTGGTGTCCTATTTCAGTAACCATTCTATCAAACAGTGTTGTTTGGTTTTGAATCAAGAAACAAAAAAGACACCTTGTTTGTGAAGAATTGTATAGTTTCTAATTTCATGTTTAGAAAATGTACTAAATATGCTGTAGCAGATTTAACATGTCCAACAGTTTCTGTGGTGTAGTATTATTATAGAGAGGGGAAGAACCCAAAAATAGTCTTCTCTGAAAACTGTAGAACATTTAGACTTCAAACTATTTTGTTATGATTGTAATATCTGTATTAATTGAACCAAGAGACATCTTTTCAGTAAAGATTGAAGTCCTTCAGCTGCAACTTAAAAATGCACAGTTTCAACTTGTCATAGCTTAGGTGGACAGGGAACACGCAGTTGGGGACATACAGCTAGGGAATACTCTTCATAAAAATTGTCTGCTCTGGAAATCTAGTACACATATGTTACACATTCCCTTCCACTATTCTTTTGCAATCTAAGGTTTGACAAGTCAAAAGAGCCTGAAAATGGACTTCATAGTGTGTTCAATGCATGTATGCTGGAGACAGACACTTGTGTGTAGAAATCTGCTTAGCTTTAACATGTGTCTGGACTGTTGAATTCTCCAAGCAGAAACTTTGCTTTGTATTCAGATTTAAATCCTGAAACTAGTTCTGTCTAGAATAATAGACATAATAGACTAGTTCTGTGTAGAATAACTGTAATGTTATCTCAGTTTTCCATGGGCTTTAGGAAAAATTAGTGGCAACTGGTCGTCTGCTCCAAATTCATAGCCATTTAATCAAAACCTTTCTGTACTGGTAACTACAAAGAAAGTCCTTCTAACACCACCTTTTGTACAATTCTATAGATATTGCCACAATCCTTCTAGTGAAAATAAGTGCTTATCTGCAGAGAGTTTTGGAAATGTCCATAGCATTTTTTTTGAGTTTCAGGCTTGTTTTTATATGTCTGAATTTTAAATTTTTCTGCCCTATGGCTTTTAAATTAACTGTGAAAACATGCATTAATAAATCCGTGCTTTTTCCCTCTAGATAAGTAAAACTGATTTGAACTTGTGTATTCTAGAAGTCCAGAGTATTTCTAATTAAATTTTAAATCCTATATTTCATATATTGCTTTATTTACATCACACTTTTCAGTTCAACCATCAGGTACCATTCATCCTGACAAGAAAAAATTAAATTAAATTTTAAAATGGGACTATATATGTTAAAGAACATTAAATTTTGGTTAAATTATAGCCCAAAGGCTAAATGTTTGTGTCTGTGAATGTGTAACAGAGTTAGTCTGGCAACGAGTAGTTTTGAAAATCTACGCTATGTACCTAATTCCCAATGATTTTCAATAGGAGTCGGTTTCTTGTGCTCTGCAGATGTTGTAAAATTATTTGAAGAATGTACTTGAATCTGTAATGGAGTATCACTGATTCGCAAGGATGTTGCAGTGAACTTGAAAAATTAGCAAATCAGTCACTGAGAGTCTGTGGCACAGAGTTAATATTTAGATAGTGTAGGCACCTAAGTTTTAAGACTTGGGCATTACTAGATGGAATTGATCACTAAAATATAGTAAAATTCAGGGTAACCTGAAAACTGATCGCCTGTGATACTTTCCTCTTTTGCCTGTTTTTATATCATGGTTATACTAGCCCTGTAGTTTGAATAGATAAAGCAACATACTTTAGCATTCTTCCAAAATCTGAATTCAGGTTTTTCTATGGAGATATGGTTTGATGACAATTAATTTTTTCATAGTGTCATTAATTAAATCTTCTTCCACTTCTGGATAGGAAATAGCATTGTTAATAAAAAAAAGCATGAGAATCAGTATCATGGAACCATGCAAAGGTAAAATAAAGAGGATGTAAGACCTGTATGTAGGCTGAAGAAATGCTGTAGGATGGTATATCTGAAGACATGGAGAACATATTAGAAATGTGATGAATGAAATAAAATAGTAGTTGATCATTGTGTTAATACTGTTAATCAACAAAATTTTTTTTTCTGCAAGATGTTTCAAAAACTATAGAAGTATAAGGCACTTTTTTGGTCAAAAAGTCCAATTCTTTTAAAATCAAAAGTGCTGTAGAAAAAAGAAAGTTTCCAAACAAGGAAATATTTGTGCAGCTCTTAGTGGTGAAAGGGAAAGGTGGAATAATCAGGAATGGCTCTGGAATATGAGTACTCTTGGAAGGGCCAGATTGGCTACCGAGTAATATTGTCAATTTTTTGTTGGGAAGGACTTATTCCCAGGTTTACTCTGGAGTGAGGAAATAGAAGTGAAGTCTTCTGCAGGCATTTTCTGACATACTCATCTGATGATGTGTTGGTGATGGGCCAAGCACTTTCCCTAGAGTATCTTTAGGGAGGAGGAATTGGGAAGCAACAGTGATGGTCAGATATTTTAGAGAAAGGGAGCTGATTTTGTGGTTGTGGCCTGTGAAAAAACTCTTTTATTGTCAGAAGTTATTCTTCATCAGCTGGATAAAGGCAATTCATCAGTTGGGGTAATTCTTGTACTACAGATGAGATAGTTGTAGAAGAGTAGATAACAGATCTTTGCTCTGTTACATTTTTTCATAAGGAGCATGGCCTTCACAACTTTGTATATCATGTGATATAGTGAAACTAATTTCCGGTGAAACCATTAATTTCAAGGCTGTCTTTTAGCCTATTCTGGTTTTGTTTGTCCTGACTCATTAGTAGTCAGCTTTTTATAATGAGATTTTCATCAGGATAATACAAGTTTATTCTTTAGTAGTCCTCCAGGGGTGAAACAGAGCTGCTTAGACTAGCTTTTTGGTGCCAAAAGGGGTTGATACTTGCTCTGGTCAAAAGAAGAAGCTACACCAAACATCTTGTTATTGCTCCCTTGCCTGGATGTTCTTTTCTAGTATTATTTGCTCTGTTTCATTTTAGTAACAACAATTATGCTTGGTCTAACATGACAAAAAAGTACAATATGATAAAGTACCAACTGCAGACACAAAGTCCACCTGAATTTTATGCTAAACCTTGCAGAATTTTGAAAACAAAAGTTGAGGTCAAGCACCTCAACATTTCTCATCAGTCATCTCAATCTTCAGATAAGAAGATTATTTTATATTGGAAGCTGTATGAAACACTATACCATATTTATAAAAATAGTTTCTAAGCCAAAGGCAAGGAAGTTAGAAAGAAAGCTTGCTGTGTGTATCCTTTGATGTGTTTCTCTGGGCCCACCAGGCCCGTGCTATCATGAAAACAAACCAAAATCACACAATCCCCCCAAGCCAATCCCATCCCACAGTATTTAAGAATTGTTGCAATTTGTTCTTTGTAAAGGAACAATTCAATGCCAGCAAAACAATTTTTTTTGTTGTTTGGCAGGCAGCTGTCTTCAAACTTTTGATATCTGTAATGTTATTTTTTTCTCAAAATATTCTCTAAAAATGAGTATAAACAAAAAAAACCCCACCAAACAATTAAAGAAACCTCAGCTTTCAGCTGGCAGTCTTGCATTAATTCGAGAGCTTCAGTTGCTGCAACTGACAGTTTCCACTGGAATCTCTGCTTCATTAAATAATATAAATCTCTAGCTTTTCTGGTGAAAATATAGCCTAATCGCAAGGAGAGAAAACTGATACCCGAAGTGGTTGTCTCCCTGCTAATTTTATATGTTACATTTTGGTAAAGAAGAAGGGATTAAGAGAGTTGTGATTCAGAGTCTTGAACACATAGTTGCCAGTGTGTAATAACAGAGCATGACACACAAACAGTCTTCCATATTTCTCTATGCATTCTGCTAAAATATTTCGCGATGGAATATTTTTCCAGATGAAATTACTGCCTAGCCAAAACCAAATTTGTGGGGTGAATTGTAATTGCTTTCACAAACTGGCAGTTTGCCTGGTTTTCTCTACTTGATTTGGGTTTATCAACAAATCATCAATATTATTAATTTCCTCTTTTTTGAATAGGTTCTAATCATACTCTAATTTAGTACTATTCTTCTTGGACATATGTAGCATCTGGGCAGAGACTGTCTCTGACCAAAGCAATGTACAAAAAGATATTGCTACATTCATACTTAGTACACGTAGGGTAACACTTTTAAGCTATTGAGAATATGAAAAAAATTTAAGCTGTATTTGTGATGTGTAAGGAAGTCCCTATTTTCTTATTTCAGCCTCACTCTGCAATAAAACATACATTAAAGAAGAGGTAAGCAATTTATATCTCAGTTAAAGGGAAGCTTTAGGTCTCATAGGTTTCAGTAGGAATTGACAAGATACCTGAATTAATCACAGAATCATAGAATGCTTTGTGTTGGAAGGAAGGGCACTGATTCTGATGGCATAGTCATGCACATGACTTAAAGAATAAAAGGCTAAGTGTAGCACAAAAGATTATTATGACATTTCTCCCATTTAAAAGAGCTATGGGTCTTTGTAGAATATCACCGTCTCAGCCTAAGAGGTCAGGAGATAAATTCATTTTATACTGTTTTTAATATTTTTTTACGTTGAGGTGGATTCATAGAGCTGTCTCAGTATGTTTCAACTTTTATGTCTTCTAAAGAGGTTTTCTGAAATAAATACCTATGATTGAATTACCTTGTATTTAAACATAACATAGCAAAAAAGAGGATGTAGTCTTCTAATGCAGAATTACATCACAAGACTGTGATTATCCTCTGAGCTAGATAATGATGTAAAAAGATTAATTTTAATATTGAAAATCAAGATATTTCACCTCTGGTGTTTACAAGAGGATCAAGAATGTTAATACAACTGCTAAAGGTCTGAGCCAGAATATCTTGTAAGTAATGTAGCCAGTCTCCAGCAACCCCTGAAAGATGCTGAATTCCCATTTCTGTAACATATTTTACCTCAGGGGAACTGTGGTATGTTCTCACACTGTCGTCTAATGAGATAAACAAAACTAAAAGTAATGTAACCAAGTCTTAACTCCCACCTGGCTTTTGATCTGTTCTCTACAGCTGCTAATTTTTTTGTGTATCTGGGGCAAAATGTAGAATCAAGCAATGTATTTGAGGAGGAAATTCAATTCAAACTTGAATAATTTTTTAAATACTAAGTTTCAGTTTGGGAGTTTTAAACTTGTAAAATTCTGTCTCAGCTTATGGAAAAAATACTCTCCTATATTCTTATATTAGTTTTTTACTTAATTAGACCTTTTAAGACTGTTGTGGTTAGCTATCTGAGATCTATCCCAAGCGCCAGAAAGAAAAATTGTGTTGTAGTCTGGTTGTAGATGCTGACAATGAGATGCCATTGTCTGTCCCCCACTGAGTTTGCATGTAGATAGGAAGAGGGAGGAGAGAAAATCTGGCCAACTTTTGTTATGCTTTACTTTCTCTGCTTTTATAACAGGCATGTTAATATCCATGATGCTAAAAGTGCTCTCAGCATCCCCACA
Source organism: Cnemophilus loriae (assembly GCA_013397755.1). Lineage (NCBI taxonomy): Eukaryota > Metazoa > Chordata > Aves > Passeriformes > Corvidae > Cnemophilus > Cnemophilus loriae. Next base: position 106,029 of record VZTF01009527.1, on the reverse strand, counting down.
GGCAGCTGCCTGCCACTGCCTGTTTCTGTAGGTCTGCTTTGTCTTGGTGCCTGTTCCTGAGCCTGCACACCTCCAGTGCCAAGCCACCCCTACTGTTAATTGAAACCTCACTATTCAGGGTTTTGTTGCATCAGCACAGCTGGAAGTCTGACCACTCACTTATCGAAAGTGTTTCTTGAAACAAAGGTGGTAAAAACATTATACAAATGATTGAAAGAAAATGATAAGTGAAATGATTTTTTAAAGTGTAAATTTACAGTAAGAGGAATAAATTAATATAGAAAGGAACTAAATGACCACTGTGTTGTATTAAATTGTCTATATGGATTAAAGCTGATTTTTGTGATGCACTTTTTTTTGCCAAATGGTTATATACTCACGTGCAATTATTCCTATGCTTAGAAAGTTATAGTAACTGTTTTCTTTACTGTTTATTTAGTGCTATTAATCAGGCTTTCCTGTTTATCATTGTGATTTTACTGTCCTTAAGCCAAGATCTCAGGTCTTTACAATTATATTTTAAAAGGACCTTGGAATATACATTTTTATTAGCTAAGCTTTAATTGATGCAATGGAAACAGTAACTCAGCCAAAATTCCTGTTGATTCACTAGAAAGAAGGATCCAGTCTTTAAAATCAAAGTAAAGGATTCAATAAAAAATACCTGAGCAGGCCCAGAATTATTGATGTTCGCAGCAATGATGAATTATATATAAAATGAAATAATTTGATTCACTTCAGGTATTTTATTTACAGTACCATTCTCAAAAAAAAAAATACTTTTGCTTTAGAAAGCAGAGTAGATATTTTTGGTTTGCATGTAGTTAAACTCAAAGCTACTACAGATACTGAGAAATTTGCGATTCACTTTGTAAGTTAAGGTGAAGAGAACTTGGAAATCCCTCTAATTTCAGGCCAAAAATCACTTATGCCACAGTGAGTGAATTGTGTCAGATGAAGATGGAATAGTTTAAGATACTAAGTTCTGTTTTCCCGTTCTGTAATTCTGATTGATTCTGTGAACACTGAGTTTCTAATAAGACTGTCAGAGCACTAAATCTTATCTGATCTTAAGAAAGACTTAAAAAAACCCTACCAAGTCTCTGATGGCAAAGTGGAGATAGATTTAAAGGGGATTTTCAGCTACTCCTTGTTGCATATTTGCAGAGATTTAGCTACTAACAAAAATATTAGTATTTGTCTTTTCAAGCATCACAGACAGTGAAAATCTGAATATTTATCAAGTCTCTCTTTCAAGACTTTTCCTTCTATCTCGACCTACCTTGTGGCCCCCTGTCATCTTGAATCAATGTTTTTCAGAATTGTTGCTTCTGTCAGTCACTCCAACACTTCTGTGTCTGGGCATGCTGATATGTAACAGTGGGAAGCTGACACGGAAATGGCCAAAGCAGAAAGGAGATCTGGGCTGCATTTTCAAAGATAACTTAAAAAATAAATCACTGTTATGGGAAAATGAATATTCTCTTAAAAGTAGGGCTTGTTTTTACCTAGACCTTTCCAGTACTGAGTCATATAAATAGTAAGCATTAGAAAAATGGAGTAAGTAAACATTATGACTGTCAAAATAAGATGCATGTAGATGAAGGATGTTTAGAGGAGTAGATGTTATTACTTTATGTATTGCAATTGATGATATAGCCTTGTCAAATTACCATGAAGGGTTTATTTGCACTTGGCTTATTTTCTAGGCAGCATAGCCGCCTTTCTAGTACAGACAAAACTTACTGAAATCTTTGTCATGGGTTTTTCATGTTGTGGAATTGCACAATTAAAAACAATATTAATTATATTTTCAGCAATCCATTGTTCATTTTGCATTAAAAAAGACAGCAAAAAACCTCTCGATATGGTGTAAATCCCATTAAAGGTTCGAGGAAAGAGGTTCCACTTTATTCCTTTACATAAACATACACTGCAGAAAAAGACTAAGTTGTGCTCACTAATTCTCGGGGCAGAGGAAGAAATTAGTAAACCTATCAAAATTACCCAATTTTTTGGGGGAAGAAAGCAAAAACTTGTGTCCCTCTTTCTTAATTCTGATTTTTTCCCAATTATCAATCATTCTCTCATACATTTAGACTTTTTTTTTTTAAATTAGGGAAGTGATTTTTTTCATCTATTGCAAAAATAGATGTTCAGTACTGGCTTGATTACAACTTAGTTTTTAAAAGCATCTTAACTTATTTAATTATCTCCATGTTCCCAGTGATCTTGACTTTCTGGCTATTTTCTTACATGAAGGAACTTGTGTGACGTCAGGGTTTTTATCACAGGACTCCTTTATGAATAATGCCATCGGTTAACAGCGAAAGGCATACTGCAAAACAAAAGGGAGATTATACGGATTTTACAGGCCAAAAGCAATGTGCTCTTTTGTGTTTATCTTGGTGAGTGTGGGAAAGGTGAGAGGTGTTGCAAAAAAGCCCTTGATGACCTTATGAGAATCAGGAAAAAAAAAAAAGGGAGTGAATTTGTAAAACTGGATCGTAAGTGAGAATTGGCTTCGAGAGCTTCCGTTAAGTAAATTAGACGGTGGTGAAAATCCAATGCATTCAGTCTTCTGCATGAGAATAACTGGCTGAATCACAGGAAAACAGTTTACTCTGGGATAGCTGGGCTTTTTCTGCTAGATTGTTTTTGTAACATAATCTTTATCTCATTTTACAGTCCATAGTCTGGAAAATTCTTACATATCAAAGTCAGGGAACTTGCAAGAGCAGGTAGCTTTTGGGCAGAAATTTTGCTAATTTGGAAAGAGAAGAAGGAAAAGCTTGGGGCAAAGCAAGAATATTAAGTCATTACAAATCCTCCACTTTAATTTACAGCAAATTGAAACAAAATTTTACATTTACTGTTATGTAAACATTGTGTTTAACAGATACCGGTGAGATTCTAGATCATGATAGATACTTATGCTAAGAATGATGACTATGAAACTCCATACAGACTAAATCGTGTTCTTAAATACTTTTATTTGATCAATAGGAAATGATCTGCATAACCATATGAATACATGTGAATTGCCTATGATATGTTCACTTCTAATAATAAAAATAGTCCTATAAGAGGACAAGTAATTTCCTGTAAAAAAGGAGATTCTTCTTTGCTACATTATTTAATGAAGCTGGGGTCTGTGGAATACTAGGCAGTAGCTAGTGCCCTTTTCTGCTTCGCCACTCTGGTGACATATTCTCCTTGAGCTGCTGTTTTAGAGACTCCAGCAATATTTTTTCCAAGGTTTAAATGGGAGTCAGCTATTTAACCCTGTTTATAGGAAGAAATTGATCTTATAATTATTGGTATAGGTCTGAAATTATTTTAAAGGAATCAAATTACAAGTTAAAAATTGTGTGCCATTATTAGTGTTAATAGATTTCTCTTCTGTGGAATGAGAGATGAAAATAGAGGTGAAAATATTGGAATCAATATTTCAGCGAGGTCTTTGTAGGAACTTGCATGTGTTTTCTGAGAGAGAATCTCATTCTCGAAGTGAGGGCAATTTTTTTAAGAAGATGATGTGTGATGGGTTGACCCTGGCCAGCGACCGCACAGCTGCCTTCTCATCTACCTCATCCACACCTACCCCAGCAGGACGGGGGAAAGGCTAGGAAAAGCAAAACTCATAAAACTCATGAGCTGAGCTAAGGACAGTTTAAGTTAAGGAAAAAGGGGGAAAAACCCAACAAGTGACATGAAGGCAATAATTTATCACCTTCCACAAGCAGACTGATACCCAGCCAGTCCCTGAGAGGTGGCTGCTTTTGAAAGCCAACTCACCTTTCGCTTTCTTCTCCCACTACCCCAGTTCTACAGCTGAGCATGACACTACGTTTTATGGGATATCCTTTTCACCACTTTGGGTCAGCTAGCCCGGCTGTGTCCCCTCACAACCTTTTGCCTGATTCCAGCCTTCTTGCTACTGCTGCAGTGCCTTGAAAACTGCTGTTGGTTCTAGTATAATAAATGTTGTCTTTGTGTTTTCCTCAATCTAATACTGTGAGTTTGAGGGGCAGATGATTCACTGTCTGAAATGTTATAACATACAGACAAGCAAGCCAGAGAGTGTGTCAGTTGCTATTTTTCTCCCCGGACTCCCCCATATCACTATCCACAGAGCCAAGTGAAACAGAAATCTTGGACAGAATTGCTTTTATTTCCCATCCATGTCCTCCTTCTTGCTGAAAGGGTTTTTTCCCCATAGTTCCTCTCGCTTTTCTTACACGAAGTGGCAAAATAAATGTCACTGCTTAGTTTTCAAGCAACAGGTTTGCTTCGTGCTGCAACCTCTCTTCTTCTCCAGTAATATGCTCTTTTATATCACAATAAAACATGATCTGGATAAGGCTTTGAGCCAGGGGAAATGGACTGTCAGAAGTATTTGACTCTTTTACACTTACAGCCTTTGCATGCGTAAATGTGTCATGAATTAATGTGTTCCATTTCTGGAGTCCCAGCTGTTTTTTTAAAGATTTACCAAGTACTATAATAGTCAAAATGCCTTCAGGCTTGCAAATGAAGAGAGGTTGCACATCCAATTGGAGAGCAGGCTGATGGCAGATGAGAGAGACCCATCTGTGGAGGGTCTTTGAGACTACATCAGTTTCACTATGCAAAGTTTGGCTTTGTCAGAAGATTCAGGGTTATCCTGTGGACTGTAAAGTAGAGTCTGATAAAAAAAGTACATTAAATCTTCTTCTCCTTCTGCTTAACAGGATCCTGACTTCTGTTTTACTCATTTAAAAACCTGACTGAATGGAAACTATTAAAATACATATTACTACTAATTAAGAGGTAAGCATTGCATAAGTTTGAAAATTACCCTGGAAACTTGACCAACATCTGAACCAACATGGAAAACTTTGAAAATGACTCTGTTCATCTTTATTGGATATACAAACAACCTTAAGCTAGGATGATGTAAATTGATAGAGCCTCACTAAACATAGTAATACCTCTCTTGTACTAGCTACAAGTTTGATTTGGAGTTATCTTTCATGTAGTTTAGACATCCTATGCCCTTTCCTAACACTCAGCTTCAACAGTCCCATTATCTGTCTCTAACTCGCAGAGGTCAGAAATCACCCCACTGAAGAGATCTGCCTTCTTGGAGATGGCTCTTGGCAAGGCTGCCACACGGGAAACTCTGAATGTCTCTGCCTGGGGTGAAGGATGGGCTAGGTTTTGGGATGTTTCTTCCATGGAAGGGCTGAGACCAGACTTCCCTGCTGCTATTTCCACCCCAGAGGAAGGATGTGGAAGGGAAAGTTTTTGCTTCTCTGATTAACAGGTGTTGCCCAGCTTCCCCATGCTGGACCATGGAGCAATGGCAGTGAAAGACAGCCATCCACATTTCCAGACGTTTCTGTCATATGAGGCTTCTGTTCTTCTCTGCCTACAACTGGAAACAGGACAGCTGTTACATATAGTGGTCATGAATGGTAACAGATCCCAGTTTTCAGGAGGGACATAATGTATAATATTCATCTGCTTCCTCCTTCAGTTACTAGGTCATAGTACTTTACATCTAAAGAGTAAATCACAGTTGGTCAGAATATCTAGAATATTAATATATTGCAGGAAAAAAAATATTTCCAATTCTATCTAACAGCAACTTCTGTTTTACCAGTTTGAAAATTCAGGGATGTACTGTGACCTTTTTCTCCTGGCTTTGAGTTTTCAGGTTAGTGACATTTATGATCCTGTCCCCCCAAGTGAACTTAAAGGTTGTCTGTCTTCCTTTCTTTTATTTATAAAAGCTGAACGTCTGTAACAGTTCCTTTCTACTTAGGAAAACACTTAGCTACCTGCTAGAAATTGCTCTCCAGAACAGCACTGACATCTACAGAAAAAATTAATTAATAATGCAGAGGGTTTGAAAACACCTTTGTGATAGTACAAAACTAATAATTGATGTGGACATAACTGGGGGGCATACTTTTTTAAAAAGTTAAAATCTTAAAGTCACAGAGTTCAAACCTGCAAAAGTGGTTAATATTCTTAATTTAATCTTTTTGCCATATCTAATGACAGAGAGTACTTGGATGACTAGGGTAGCCTTGGAAAACTTACCTTCTTTGACTATCAGCATTATTTTGATTGTTTTGTAACAGTCTGATAGTTTCTTGCAAGTAGGAGAAAATGATGCTATTGATTACTTCATATTTAGAGGTAAGGTGATTACAAGTTCTTTTTTCATTCTATATGTGGGACACATACAAAAGTAATTGCTCTTTGTTATATAGTATTCCCTGTTTGGCCCTATTTCTGATTGTATTTCATTGATTAACATAGATCAGACATACATTGTGGATGTATAACATACTTCACATCTTTGCAAACTAAAACCTACACAATAAATCAAAATGTGTGAGAGCTGGAATTATTAAACTTAGTTTTATTTTTGATAAAAAGCAAAATTTTTGTAGCCGGTATGAATTTTGAAACACATGCTTGCTCTTATAGATTAGTGCCAACTGATTTTTATAATTGCATGTTATGGTTCATAATCAATGGTTCTGAGGAAGATGGTATAATTTAAAAGATATTACTTACGGCATCTGTACTTTAGAGAATAAATTTTTTTCCCTATGCATATAGAGACAGATTTTGCCCGTTCACAGAATCAGTATGTAAGTCAAGTATGTAAGTCAGGTCCATATTTCCCCAGTACTTGTGAATATATCGGACTCTTTTCAGAAAATCTGCAGCGATTTAAGCAACTCCACAGAAAGCATTTTGTGGTGCTTTAATTCTGAATTTGTTTGCATGTGTGTGAGATTCTGGGAATGCAAACATTTACGAGATGGTGAGGATGGGCCAAAGTGAAATTTATGCCCTAATGTTATTTTCTTTCTCTGTATTAATCCAGATATTTAAGAACATGAAAACTGCTTAGAAGTGCCAGCTCTGCCAGTATTGAAATGCCGGTAATTTGTAAATACTGGATATTTATGTGTGATCAGTTTTGCATTCATTGCCTATAACATGCGTTACTTAGGTGTGCAAACAATTGTCTTGGTTATGTGAAACATCTGCTTTTAGCTCTCCGAGTAAAGGGGTATATACATTTGTGTGTCAGGAGAGGAAAAATGCATGGTTTCGCTACCCATATGTTATCTATAATTCAGAGAGATTGTGCAAAAGCTTGTATGAGACTGTCTTATTCCTCCTCCTATTTAGCAGATTCATTTCAGAACATTATCTGTTGGAAAAGTTGTGTGCCCAGTGTGGGCTCGTTCATCTGGCATAGATTAGGTAAAGATCTAAGCACCAAAAAGACAGACAAATTATTTAGTACCAGATTGTTTAGTACTTCCCCATGAGTTATAACTTGAATAAATTGGATCACAAGAGAGCTTGAAACTATGGTGGCTGGGAGAAGACCATGTCAGACTTCCACTCTACCCCTACAGACTACAAATTGTGCTGAAGCTGAACCACACAGTTATTTCAGACTATACTTCTTCAGCTGAAAAAGAGGGAAGGACTAGGCACCACCTCAGTTTTGACAGACGAGTGTGTAGGAGCAAAATGTGATATTTGTCTGTCAAGATTCTGGTCTCCTGGTGATAGTGTGAAATTCACTCCAGTGGAGGTAGCCAGCTAAGCATGCACATCTTTCCTACCCCCATGCAGAGAGTCAGCATCTGCTTGAAAACCAGTGAAGTTTGGAGGCCAGCAATGGCAGGAGGAGACACATTACCTGTGGTGAAAACTCTCCACTAGCGAAGCCAAAAGCAGGACACTAAGCTTGAAGATGTTGGCATGAATACCGTGACAATTTTGAATAGATGCCTTCAGTCGGCAGTGGTTTGGAAGGTGAACACCTTTTGACAGCCAGCTGAGGAGTGAATAGCATCATCTTTGACATAAATGGACAGAGATGGAAGACGAGCTGCATGACTATGCCTATTTTTGTGACGTAGTGATGCATTTTTCCATACTAGTCTCAGTGAAATACCGAAATCTGGGGAGTGGAGGATGTCTTCGCATGAACTAGAATATGATTTTAAACATTATGTGCCAGTGTTGCAGATTTCAGAGGTGACACTGCACAGAAAGCAGGAAGATAATTCTCAATTTTCTTGTCTCCTGTAAAATGTACTAAAGGACAGACATTCCTTTGCTGGAGGGCATGAAGTGCCTTCCTATGCCAGAAGGTTACGTGAGACTTTTCTTGCACTTGGCCTCCAGCACAGAGAAAGAAATGGACTTGAGTTCTTCTCTAATGAAGGGCTTCCGATCACTCACCAGCAGCTGGTACAAAGGTCATGCAAAAAAATCTAGCACAGACATTATAATGATGAACTGCAGCCCCCTCTTAAGGGGATGTGTTTGGAGAGTCTTGTGGTGGGAACAGGGCACAGGATGTCAGCCAAGGAGTGCGATTTACACTGTGCTGGTGGGGGCAGCACAATAAAAGGACTGTCCTCTGCAGTGTGTTCTATTCCCTTGAGCCTGGGGGCAAAGGCAGCTTACAGAATGCATATTGCTGATGCACAGCACTCATAAATTGAAGCTTGAATCTAGGCAAGTCAAAGGCAATAGAGACATTACTGCCGAAGCTGATTAGAAAGCTTCCACTCAGTACCATGCAGGCCACCTTTTGACTTTAATTGCAACAGAGTGATTATTTTCTAATATGAAAACCCTATTTCTTCTTGCCTATTTGTATGCCAATCTTATGTTCACATAATCTTTGCAGGTGAAAGTTTCTGTGCATGGATTCTATACGGAATGAGCACAATAGCTCCAGAAGATGGCATATTTCATAATAATCCATTCACTGTGGATGTAAAGGCTCCTGGCAGCATGTTGTGTATGAAAATACCTTCAGGACTTACCAGGCTTGTGGTACTGCAATCATAACTCACTTTCCTGCCCTCCCCCTCTTTCTAAGGAGGTATTTTTCAATTTTTTGTCTTTCTTTTTAAAAGATAATTAAATTTGTAACCCTTTTTATCTGATTCACTTTGACAAATTTTATTCCTTTTGTTCTTTGTGCTGTGAACATTAAGCACAGGATTTAAACAACTGAAGAGTGCAAAGCATTTATTTATCGGTAAGCACACTGTAGATAGCAAGGACTAGTGAGCTTGTAGGTAAGGATTAATATTACCAGACTGAGCATTATTTGCTCACCAATCCGATGAGATGTCTGACAAGCACTTGCTGCTCAGGTGAGGAGAGGTCAATAATCTCTGCTTCTTAGATTGAGCTTGATCCTTGATCTTGCTGAGTTGCCATCTTCTGCTCCTCCATTATTTTTTAGCATTTTAAACCTTTTAATATCAGTATTTTTCCTCCTGAGTTCTCATGCTGCTAACTATCCCCATATCCACACTTACATTTTTATTTCTGTGTTTTTAGACTTCCTAACTCACATAGCTTTTCTTTTTTCACTTCCTTTCGGTCATCTCAGCAGTTTTCTCAGCAGACTGACCACAGGTTACACAGCTTTACTGCCCCAAACTGCTCTTTGGTTCATAGACTTTGTCTGAGGGTTGCATATGAATGGTGTCCCCAGATACTTTACTGACTTGTTTCTTACCTGAAGTTTTTTAGAAAATAGTTAATATTTGCATTCATGGATTCAGTTACATCCCACTAAGCACAAATAGTATACAGAAAAAGCCAAGAATAAATTTAGTGTCTTTTCAGTATTCATTCAGAATATAGAATGATAAAACAAGATATCATGATAAAAGACTGTGTGTACTGCTTAGGCTTTTCGTTGTGTTTTGCTGTTCAAGGATGTACACAAACATTAAATAACAAATCACAAAATAAAGTATATTTAAAATAAAATATAAAGCACATCCTACTGTTCAGAAGCCAAAGAGTATTGTGCTAGTGAGTACTGATTATATGGTGAAAATTACTTGACAGACATTTCCACAGTAAATCACATATTATTACTTTCATTTTTTGCCATTTCCTGTTGTACAGAGCATCCTATGATCGGCTAGAATTTCACCCTTTTACACGCTATACTAGAAAGACCAAATAATGATCTCCTGTCAAACAATTTAGAATCTAAGCATAAAATGAGGGATGATAGGCAACAAAACTTGAGGATTTGGTGAGGTGCATTAGGCTGTAGCATCGGTAGTGTCCTGCTATACGACCTGCCTAACTTCAACCTGGCTTTTCTTAGACATTAAACAAAAGAGGTTATAAAGAAGATGTATATATATGAATTCAAGGAGTGAATGTTGCAGCTTTTTTACAATATTTGTGACTCTCAATCGGAAATCTCATAGGAAGCCTGTATTCTGTTTAACAATAAAACCCCAGTGGCTGAGACTGCTGTCTTTACTGTATGACTGGCATTCTTTCCATGTTGGAAGAAATGTCAAGTTAATTATAATCATAATAAATTAAATTTTCCTGATATTTAGTTGCATTTTTAAAATTTAAAGCTGTCATTCTGCCAGCATTTAAACAGGTGTGTACCTTGGCTCATATGAGCTGTTATCATCTGACATGATGAAGTGAGTTACAAATACCTTGGCAGCTCTGCATTCTGAAAATACAGAGTCTGTAGTTAAAATTTTGACTTCTTATTATGCTGTGAATCTCCCCCTATTAGGTCTTCAGGAGCATTTTGAAATAGTCTTCAAAGGTGTCTTGTCTGGTTTCCACTGTGCTCTTTCTCTTTAAGACTGAAACTTTAGAAGAAATTAAAATTGTCCTTAGATGGTTGCTATTCGACTGTCTCAGAATTCCTCTGGAAGGCTGCTTGGTTATTTTCTGACAGCCTTTTTGTGCTTCACGTAATTAAGTACCAGAGAAAGCTGGTGGGGTGTCTACTGCTCTCTTGAGAACCTCACCTATTACAATAAACACATAGTGGCGTATTAAAACTTAATCATCTAAGTTTTACAACGATATAGACAACGGGATTAAGGTTTGGACTTTATTTGTTTTTGTTGAAATTAAAGACCCTCAGAAAAATAAAATATATATATATATATAATTCTTGTCATTTAGGGCTTGTATAGTTTCACATCTGTCTTTGATCTTTCAGCTTTCTTTATACTCCTATGTACAGACTACAATCTATGTGCTTCACCCAAGAGTAGGGTGGAACTATGAGCAGAGACAATATCCCTGTCTTCTGTCCTGAAGCAGTATGTGATTAATGATCTCTAGCCTGCAGAGCTAAGATGTGTCTTGTGCCAGGATGTAGGAGGTTTTCCACCAAGAAGCCTTGATTATTGAGATGAGTGGATAATTGCTGACAAAGAGGAAAAACCCCCACAAAACATTAGGGGAAGAAATGGTTTGAGTGTCTCTTATTCCATCTTGGGATGCAGAAATGGGCTGTGTAATCTCTCAGGATTTCTTTCCTCTCTACTTATTATTTTGTTTTTTTGGAAGAAGAAATGTAAGATGCCAGGATTAGTGCAATGTTGTCCTGCCTTGAGATCCCCATGGAACCCTTCCAGCCCCCTGGCAGGGATATAGATCCAAGTCTGGAGCTCATTGCTGCAGTTGATATATGGAGAAAACTTATCCTGCACACAACTAAGAATTTGCACATCTGTTCCTTGAACACTTTTAGCAGCTGCAGCCTCACACAAAAGCCACAATGAGTTTTGTAAGAAAGCATTGAGGAAATTATGTGTGTTCTGCACGACCATATTTAATAACAGAAAAACAGGGCTGCAAGGGACCTCGAGTAGTTGTGGAGTCAGTATTGTTTCAGTACAAGTCCTGTGTCCAGGACGTCTTCCAGTTTGTAAATTCTACAGCTGTATGTGTGTGTTACTTGTCAGTGCATATCCCAGCTTCTTAATAGGGAAATCTGAAATGCGTGGCTTGAATTTCATCCAATGTTTTAAGAACGGTGAGGAATAAAGGAGTATAGATAACCTTGACAGAAGAAATTCCTTGTGTTTGTAGAAGGAAGTGATTCCCGATTAAGTCGGAAATACAATTTTCAACATATGTTGAAAGCTGATAATGTGTCAATGTTACAGTTCTTTGTTTTGCTTTCTATCTTTCAACAACTTTTTAAAAAAAGATTTTCACAAGCCGTTTTTACCATTATGTAAATCCAGCAGCCATGCTTGATTCAAGACTGTGTACTGTCATTTCCCTTGTGGATTTCTAAATGTGACCAGGATGATTCAGAAAGTTTGGTCTATTTCATCAAGTTTGTCCTGAGGCATTTATGGATTAAATTGAGGTAGAAGCTGCTGGTGTCTGAACTGAAAATTCTGTTTCTTTGGAAAAGGGAGAGGGCATTTAAAGAGAGAGTAGAGCAGAGATACCTCCCAGAGACTAAGCTAGTTCTGCCCAGAAACAATAAAAGCTGAGCTACAGTGATGTGTGACGCTCCAGTCTTGCACAATTAACCTCACTGTAACTCTTGCTTTCAAAAATAGTTTCCCATGTTACTTGATCTCCTGGAATTGTCTGACATTTCCACTGTATTTCTTTTCCTTTCACTCACTTCCCAAGACACTGCTTGAATTGTGTCCTAACACATCTTTTTTTTACCACAGTATCTGCAGAGCAGGCTAAACACATGGAGAGAAGAGCAATTTTGAATAGACTTGCAGACACTGAAATGTGTTCTGATTTGTTCTTCTCCACCCCCTCCTCCCTGCCCAGTGAACAAGTCCTAACACTTTAAAAAGTTTTTTGCTTGGAAAATCTAGATTTTTTTAAAGTTAGAGTAATAAAAATGTATCTTCTTTAAAAAAATCAGTGTTGTATGTTAAAATTTGGACTTTGCGTTACGCTATTATACAAACTGGTGACATTGAACAATGATTTGACAGTTAAAGGCTGGAACTTTTTTTTCTTTTTTGCGTCCTGTGAGAGTTCTATTTTCTACTTTAAATTGCAACATAATCCAGTTTTTGTAAATGCTCTGATTTCAGCTAAGGAGCCTATTTCTCCACCAGTTTTCTCCACTAAGGAGCAGAATTTCTCCACCAGTTTTTCTTCCATTAGCTATTGTTGAACAGGCACGAAGAGAACAAATTCCTTGTCAGGAGAGGAAATACTATTGTTAAGCAAAGACTTGTGCTGAATACCTACCATTCAATGTACAAAATTAATTTCAGTGTAGTGTTTTATATTAAAAAACTGTGATACTGTATAGCTCCTGCAAGAATAATTGCACAGAAACTCCTAAAACGAATTTCAAAGAAAATAGAAAACTTGAAAAATATAACAGGCATGCAAGATAAGAACTTCCAAACCAGTAAACTAGAACCTGAGTTTTTCTTATCAGTCCTGCTATCTAGATAGTAAAAATTTTGTATTTTGTCCAAAAAAAGATAAAGATGCATCTCAATAGTATAGAAGAAAATGGTGTTTATTGTGCTGGCACTGGCTGGTGTGTCAGGTTCTTTATGGAAAAGTCTTTGGATTTTAATGCCACTTTGGTTAATTTAGTTACTGATGTGGATGACGTAGTAGACGAGGTATTTGATATTACATCACATGCAGTTTGAGATAAAATGTTTCGTGGTAGTTTGGGTGATTTTTAATTTTGCCTCCTGTCACTAATTGTGCTTTGGCACACGGTGAGAGATTTATAGATGTTTGAGTTTCACATGAGTTAAGGTGATAAATTACCTTCAATGCTCTCTGGAAGACTAAATACTTTAATTCTTTCCTAAAATCCCTTTTATACCTTTTGTTTCCAGAGGTAAAATGAAGGGTACGGACTAAGAAACTCAGTCAAATCATGCAGTTGAAATAAAAAGTAAAATACTGGTGACGATGCCTTCCTCTACAGCTGAAAATAGTAGAGGTTAGGAGCATGATGTAACACAAATTCTATTATAGTTGCTGTTAGAAATTAGAAAGGTGAATTGGAGTAGATTGTAAATAGACAAGAACTGGACCTGGTTTTAATCCAGTACTCAAAAATGTGTTGCAAATTAAGAGAAGCTTTTACCTTTGATATACACAATTAGGAAGACGCTGGGGAACACTATTAATACTGCAGAAAATCTTGCAGTTGTAACGTGCTTAGTGTGTGAAGGCACTCAGATTGAAGTCTGTAAATACCTTTGGGTTACAGTAATTTGAAGGGAGAATATGTTGCTCCCTCTATTCAGTATCACTGAAATTCATAGGAAGAAGGTCTCCCCCTTTCACTTATTAAAATAAAGCACTGTCCCAGAGCACACATTTACTTATAAGCTGTACTGCTTTCAAAATATTTTTAAACAAAGGATGAAGAGCTTGGACATATCATTTTCTGAAAGAAAAATAATAAATATTATGCTGTCAGAAATGGAAGCAATAAGATTTTGTGTGTGACTAGGTAAAAAACAAAATAGCTCTGAGACTTCCTGAGAAACTGGAAATTTTTTGTCATTCTGAGATTAGCTTGTGCTTAAAGAGCTCCCATGATACCTCATGGTATCACAGAGAAATGCGCCATTGTTTCCTAGCGGTAATATTTCTTGCAGAATTGCTTGCACATTTCACTATGGTCTGCCCTTTGGTGCCTGTGGGATACATCAGGAGAACAGCACATTGCGGGTTTGTCCTGTAGAAGAGAGTCCTGTGATGAACAGCAATACACAGATCCTATACAATTTTGTGGAAATGTAGGAGCCTGTCATATAAATGTTGAAGCAAGGCATAAGTGAAAACTTTCTATTACTCTGATGTTTCAGGACCTCTCCTGACTTTCAGAAGAGCTGTAAAAATTCAGTAATGGATTATTCCACAGCAGTTATTCTGAATTTGACCAATTCTATTGCTTATAAGGTGTTTCTCCAGGGTGGCAGAGTGGCTAACACAGGAAAGACCTTGTTGATGATTACAGTCTCTGTATCTCACCAAAATAGAGATGATATTGGTGATAAACTATAGTTGTATGGCACGTGTCTGGGAGGGAGAGAAGAAAGAGAGAGGGTGCTTGATCTGCATGTAACAAAGCAAATGTGAAAGTGTACAGACTAGCAAAACAGAATCAAGGGCTCAGAATAAAATTCCCTATCAAGAAAATTTGATTTCTATATTAACTAAATGAAAACTTTCAGTATTCTGCTAGTTGTCTTAAGAAGATCGAAAGGTTTCTATGTCACAATTTTTAAAAGAATCAGAAATATTTAGAATAGGAAAGGATTTCCTTAGCATTCTCAGCTTTTTGTAGTATTTTGAATCATTCAGTGCATCACAGAAACACCAAGCTAGGAAGCTGGGTAGGTATCCAAGGCACTTTGGAATTTCTCTTGTGGCACTTTTATTCTGAATATTCTTTGACCATTGTAAAGTCAGCACAGATTTCTAGAAATTGCTGGAGAAATATTTTTTAATTTCACTAATGTTTCATAAAAGGGAACATAGATATCTTTCTTTGTTGTTATTTTGACACCTTTTTGAGATCAGCACACTGATACATCATGGACCTGCTCTGTTGTGATGTCCAATGACCCTAATGATCTCGTTCATATTTATTACAGCAGTCCATAGACTGCAAAACAAATCATAAAGCATTCCAATGTAAGTAGATAAAAAATTAATGTAAAATTTTGTATAAGTTGCTTTGAGAATCAGAGTCATTTGCTAGTAGAAATGGCTCTGTATAGTGGTTGGTAGCTTTAAAGAGGATTCATAAATAGTAAAGCTTTTCTTTACGTTATTAACAAGACAAATCATTAAAAAGTCAGTATTAGCAGAATTAGTGAATTCAAGAAAATAAGACGTATTATGTTTTCCTAGAACAATTATGAGGATGAAGTTATATGGGATAGTTGGCAAAAATTTCAGCTTGTTCTCTGAAAAAGAATGACTTCTTTGTGTAAACAATATTATTTATGCTGTCCATTTCCAATATATAAGTCGTGTCTGGGCAACATGAGACTCGAGCAAATCCTAGTTATTCATACTTGCCTTTTCTTTTTTGAAGTTCTTGTGTGAATTTGATAGATTCTTTCAGACTTTTTTTTTGCGGAAAAGTTATATGTATTTTTACTTCAAGGATTTTAGTAGGCCATGCCAAGCCGAGTGCTGCAAAAACCAGAATGCTTGCTGCAAATCACAAAACATAAAACAATGTTGAAATTCTTGTCTCGCTAATACTGAACGCAAAAATCACCAAGATGAATGGACATATACCTCTGAAACTCTCTGGAAGTCTGATGTGATTTAACCTGAGACAGAAACCAAGTCCCATAGTGCCATTTGCTAACACCCCCGGTGGGATGGGCAAGAGAATTGGAAGAGTAAAAGTGAGAAAACTCACAAGTTGACTTACAGATGGTTTAATAGGTAAAGCAAAAGCCATGCATGCAAACAAAGCCAAGCAAGGGATTCATTCATCACTTCTCACGGTTGGGCAGGTTTCCCAGGAAGGCTGTGCTCCGTCATGTGTAATGGCGACTTCTGAGGACAAATGCCACCACTCTAAACATTTCCCTGTTGTCTTCCCCCAGCTCTATATGCTGAGCCTGACACCATATAGTATGGAATATCCCTTTGGTCAGTGCAGGTCAGCTGTCCCAGCAGCGTTCTCTCCCAGCTCCTTGTGCACCTCCAGCCTTCTTGTTGGCTGAGTGGAGTGAGGAGCAGAAAAGGCCTTGACTCTGTGCACTGCTCAGCAATAATGGCAACATCCCTGTGTTATCCACACTTTTTCCAGCACAAATCCAAAACAGAGTCCCATACCAGCTACTATTAGGAAAATTAACTCTTCCCCAGCCAAAACCAGCACAGTGTCATTGTCACTGATTTTTTTTTCTGGTTCTCTATACAGAGACCTCTTCATGTGGGCAAAGGGCTGGCTGTTGATGACTTGAATTCAGAAGGATGGGAGTGGAGTGGAAGCCAAAAGAAGACTATAGTTAACAAGTCCTTAATGTGGTAGGACTGGAGTAATTCAATAAACAGGATCTCAAAATAGGCAGTTGTGCAGAAAGGTTCTGCTTTTGTCAGTAGGATCCCCAAGTACTTATGCCAGCCCTAGGGGCATTTTAAAATGCAATTGAATATGATTTCCTCACAGATGACTTAGAAGGAGAAAAACTATGGCTGGAAAAACATAATTAGATATTAAGATGTTAATAAATCTCTCATTTTGCATTGTTAATGCATTTATTGAAAGACAGTTATAGTTTTAATTATACTAAGAAAACAAATTACATTAAAAATGCAGTCTAACTCAGTTTTGAACCTAAAAAATGGAAATAGGTTTTTCACCTTCAGAAAAGAAGAAAATCCTATTTCAAAGACAGGAAACCAGTTGGATTATGTCTAGAAATGTATTATGGATGCTTTTGAAATACCATTGGTATTGAAATTGCCATGTGCTATTATTCTCCAATGTAATTATAATTGACTTGATTGCATAATCTAACACATCCTAATAATAACATTTGCAGAGGTAGATATGGTCTAACTGAAGTCCAGGAAGACTTAAATTTTCTGATAATACTGTTAAAAATCTACAGCAAATTGTAAAGGAAGTACATTTTCAATTCTGCTGCATAGTTATAATCACAGTTTGATGTGTCCATGGAAAGAGAAAAATTTGAGGTACGTAATTTAAGGAATTCTAAGATTGAATATTATATATTATGTACAGACAGCAGACATTCTAGTCATGAATGGACTATTTTTGGTAATTTTTCTTTCCAGTGTTTGGGAGACAGACAGATTCCTAATAATGATTTTTCTTTGTACAAAGGAGCTAAGGTGCTGCTGTTCAAATTGCAGATATTTTGTGTTCTTAGGCTCATAAATGGCTGTTCAAGAAGTAAAATTTCACACCTGAACTAGGGCCTAGTCCAGGATCTTGTTCCCCTGCTTCTGTTGCTGGCAGGCCATAAATAAATGGGTCTTGATTACTTTATGTGAGTGTGCTGACAGGCAAACTGGCTCCTGCCCTTTGGCTGCCACTCAGCAGAACACACTGAAATCTTAGCTTCACAGAAGCCAAGGCTCTACGGATTCATGTGGCCATGGAGACCTGTGCTGTGCAGAACTGTCATAGGAATCTAACCTTAAGTGCTTTACTTCAAATATGGCTGAAATTTTCTGATAGATTCGAAACATTTTGCAGGAAGGATAAACAGAAAAACTCACAGCACCACAGTAGAAGCTGCTCTCTTGGGGAACTGAGTTAGAAATAGTTTATGAAAACGTTAAGAATTAGAACTTTTCAAAAAACAATTATATGAAGATAAAAAATGCTTTAGAAACCTATAAATTTTTATTGTCAATTATTTCTTCTTCATTCTTGATTTTCTTTTCCCTTTAAAAATTTTCGGTTGACTGAAGTTACTATTTTTATTTGAAGAAGCTGAATAAGTGATGAAGATGTACAGATGGACAAAAGTGAAAAAAAAAAAAGTGAAACACATAACCCTACATCTGAATTTTAAAATGTCTCATTTTGGTCCCAAATTGAAAAATATGAATCACTGTATGGAAAATAAGAAGTTTAAAGGAAAGATGCTAACAAATATAAAATGATTTTTTAGCAGCAAAATGTCAAACTCGCACTTGGTCACAGGATGGTTATAAACAACAAGCGTTCTTATTTCAGCATCACTGCAGAAATGCAAAACCAGATAGATTTGAACCATGTTCTTCCACTGTTGTTGGCTACTTTATTTTTGCCATATTGGCCTCTACAAGAGTTTATCTATACTTCTATTCAATAAATACTCTGTTTGAACAGTGTTTTAACACCATTCTTATCTTAGTTGTAACTGCCATTCTCTCTCTTACTTTCACATTATGTTGTCTTGCCCAACATAATCTTTGATAACATGTCTATGTGTTCCCAATCAACCATCTTTGATCTATCTTGGGTTTCCCTTTACTAGGCAATGATTTGTTTCACCATTGATATGTCTTCATTCTTTTTGCTAGTAGCAATTTTGCTTTAGCAAATTGCACAGAATCAAAGTTTAGGTTGGAGGAGCCTCTTCTACAAATCGTCTAGTCCAACCCAGGTCTCATCAGATCATACTTTTCAGGGCCCTGTTTTCTAGTTTTGGGTATCTCTCAAGGCAGAGATCGTATAACCTATCTGGGAAATCTAATAGGTGCTTCAGCCTGTGACCATTGCCCCTTATCCTACCACCATTCTTATCAAGAAGGATCTGTTTCCATCTCCTCTGTGTCCTCATGAGTGCTGAGCAGAGAGGAAGAACCACTTACCTTGACCAGTGGGCTGCATCCTTGCTAGTGAGGACTACTGATGCTCTAGTACTTACATGTCTATTTGAGAACTTCTGCTATTCCTACAGGTGCGTAAAGGTAGAATTAAACCTATAGTCAGATTTTGGCTTTAGCCTGTTCTGCTTTGCTTCATTTGTGGCTTCTTACGGAGAAAGCAGCAGCTGCTGTTGCTAGGACTACACTGACACCTGCAGTTATTGACTGCAACAGAAGAAGTAGGTGCTCAAGCATTAGCCAACCTCAGTTTTGTCCCCTCAAACAAAGAATTATTTCAAGAAGACTTCTTCTGTGGTTTTATCATGATGTGCAAACTTGAGGAATGTTGTGCTGTTGCATTTCACAGAACAGCTCAGTGAAGAGAAAAAGAATCAAACGTATAGTAATCCACAAAGTTAATTTCAGACTCTCATCTTTCCTTTTTTTTTTTTTTTTTTAGAAAATGTATTTCCAAAATCATCTTAACTGTAGCTCTGGCTGCATGAGATAAGGAATAGTTCTGAGACAATCCTGTTTCTTCCTTTCAGTATACACATACCTGTGAGCAAGGACTTTGCCTAGCAAGATGGAACTTAATATATCTTGCTTATATTGTATATTTCCTTGAACAGTTTGATGGAATTAGCAAGGAGGGAATGGACTTAAGGGCAGTATATAGATGTTTGCTACTATGTCCAATATGGTCTGTAAAAGGAAAATATGTCTTTAAGGAAACGAATTCCAATGTTGAAAAAGGCGAGTAAAAATCTTTCTTGTATAATTTTCTGTTAGTGTTTTGATGTCTGCATTCACTCCACATATGGTTAATGTAATTTAACGAAACTATTAACACACCATTTTTTTCAAAGAGCTTAATGGAAATGAAACTTGCCGTTTCAAAAGTCTTGGAGGCAAACCTTTGACCACAAAATAGTCAAATACTGGAAAATGGCAAGGGAAACTTCAACAGCAGTGGGCTTCTTTCCTGCTTGTTGTTCAAGAACTACTTTTCTTGGATTCCATTATCACATTCTTGAGCTTTCTAGTGCCCAGTATTGAGGACAGCCCAGGTGAGGCAGAGGTTTGCTTCAGTCAGGCTGCTGATAAACGAAATGTGTAATTCATACACATTTGTTGTGTATGAACATGGTTGTGATTAGCAAATGTCACACATCTAAGCAGCAGAGTTTTTTCAGAACTGTCCCCACTTTAAAAGAAAGGGGATTATTTAATTGTTTCAGTAGTCTGGGTATATGTCAGGCTGCCTACATTCTTGAACATTCTCCTCACTGTTTTCATAGATGACCAGCAGGAGATCCTGTAGCCACCAGTTAGCACTGCAATAGTTCAGGCAAAATATTTTATCTATAGTCTGCATGAATCTTATCAGCACATATTCTTAGATGCTTTTGTTTTGTTTAGCAATTGAAAGCATATAAACTTAATGTAATTTGCAGATATAGCAGCCTGTTTACGTTTGCTGTGTGTGTAAGATGCAATGTGTATTCCTAAGCTTTCACCTTTCTTGCTTGTCCTACCCCAGAGTGTGTTGTCCATAAGTATTTAGAAGCTATATTTAATTATATGATTTTTTCAAATAAAGAATACTGAACTGTGACGAAACACTGTTAGCTTCTAAGTCAGAATGTGACATAGAATGTTGATAGCCACACCGTATAGGGGATTATATCTGTGACCACAATATCCATAGTTTTGTTTTAAATGTACTCATCAAGTCTTATGACTACACCTTGACCATAAGTTGCTAAGGAAATATTCCTGAACTTCTTCTGAGAATGACTTCTCCCTTGAGAAACCAGCTGAATGAAGTACGGATAATATTTTTGCGATGTATATCTCACTGGGAAGGGCTGCCCAGTTCAAATAAACCATTGACCATTTCTGCAGTGGTCTTATCAACAGAATAATAAACCGAGACAGCTATAAATCTAGAGCTGTGAGAATGAGTTACCCATCGAGTACACTCCTTTATGTTATTAAAAATAAAAAACTGCTCTAAAGACTCCTACTCAAATGAACAATGTACTTGTTTCTAGACTTCACTTACTCACTGTATAACTCTTTCTTAAGCCAATGCCCTTCCCTGACAGTGGTGGGGCTTCTAATTAAGCATTTAAGTGAAAACATATGATCTCAGCTCCTGATATAAAATGACACTGTGTGATGCTGTATCATAATAGTAGAACTGAGCTGTGGATAGGTTGTGTATCTCTTGAAAATGTGGTTAGGAATAAGAATGGATGAAAATTGTTTCTGTGCATTGAGAAAACAAGCTGGGAGCTTTTGAAAATTGCATTTTCAGGTATGATATAGACTTAGCATTTTAGTTTTATTATAGATGTTCAGTGTTTTAATATTTCTGGTTCGCAGGAATAGTATTCTAGCTGAAGATAGTTTATTGATTTACCGTGAAATGAAGGGATACATGGGAGAAAATGGAAAATGGGTTAGCCAGCCGAGTTAGCAGATATTTCTTAAGCCTGTACTTCTTGGAAACCTTTTAATGGCATATGCAGAGCTTTACCTTATTTTGGCTTTGCTCTTATATGTTGTATTGTTTTTTATGGTCAGGTTTTGGTAGCAGGAGGCTATAGGCGTGGCTTCTGTGAGAAGCTGCCAGAAGCTTCCCCCATGTACAGCAGAGCCAATGTCAGCTGGCTCTAGACAGACCCACCGCTGGCCAAGGTTGAGCCGATCAGGAATTCAGAGTAACTCCTCTGTGATAACAGATTTAAGAAGGAAAAGAAAGTTATTGCACAGATATTATGTGAGAGGGAAAATCTCTGCAGATACCAAAGTCAGTGGAGAAGAACGGGCAGGATATGCTTCAGGCATCAGAGTTGAGATTCCTCTGCAGCCTGTGGTGAAGATCACGGTGAAGCAGCTGTGCCCCTGCAGTCCCTGCAGGACCACGGGGAGGCAGAAATCCACCGGCAGCCCATGAGGCGGCCACTGTTATCATGGAGGCTTTACCACCATTTCTAATCAGCCCAGCCTTGGTCAGCGACATGTCTTTGGAACTATCAGAGATTGGCTGTCGTGGACGTGGAGGAAGCTTCTGGCAGCTTCTCACAGAATGCACCCCTGTAGCCCCCCTGCTACCAAAGTTTGGCCATGCAAACCCAATACAGGCTTGATCAGACCATTCGTAAAGTAGAAAACATCGAAAGTACTGAATTTCTAAGGAAAATACTGCCTCTGATTCCAGAGAAAATAATTTCACTACCATTGCAAGCTAATGTGTAAATCAGAGTTTGTATCTGAGCAAGATATATTGGATAGTTTTACGTGGTGTTTTTTTCTTAGATTATAAGGCCTGTATGTGATGAATTTTGGAGTGTTTATCGTATCCTCTAAGTGAACTACTCTCTTGAAATGGAAATGCTTGAGGTTTAGGGGTTCTCATCCTCCTCTTTCCCTCCTCCCCTCTGCCTTCATCTTAGCTTTGGGCAATATTTGAGAATAATTCAGTGTATAAAATCATCTGACATGTCATTACTTTCAGGGTGCTCTATTTAGCTGAATAATATAGATCTGTAGTCTGTTTCTTGTCATTTCTCAGTTGTTCTGGGAAAAATGAATCATCTAACGTGTAGAAAGAATTTGTTCATGTGGGGTCCTGTCTGTATTAGCCAGCAGAACTAAAAAGAATTTAAAATACACTGTCTAACAAGAAGTACTCTTTTTAAAATTAGAATTTCTAAACCACAAACCTTGTTTACTAATCAGGCTTTTTGTCAGGACAGTAGCTTGATTAAAATAATAAAAACAATATCTGGCATGCACTGTGTTATATATTAGCATCTGATTCAACTATGCTTAAAAATTAACTTTACCTTGAGGCTTATTTCAGGGATGTTGATGTCAAAAAAGCACTTTCTTTGCTGCAATTTAGGGCTGCAAACTGAATTCCTACCATGTTATCTGTCAGATGCTAATTGGCTAAAAATATGAGCCTCTCTTTTTTTCTCCATGCTACTTCTCATTAACAACAATATAAAGGTATAAAAAATGTGACTCAAATCCTACTGGTTTTTAGTATATAGACTACACTTTTTGAAAGTATTAAGCATTGTTATTTATTCTTTCATATCACAAAGAAGAGAAGGAATTTTCCACTGAACTTATTGAGCTCTCTTGATAAGGTTAAACTTGCATGCAAAAAATACTACATACAAGACAAACTGAATTATCTGAAGAGCTGCAAACGTAGTGTGTGGCAGGTTTTTCTTAGTCTGGTGGGTGAGGTTTTGCAGCCTTTGGAAAGGTGGGTAGCCAGGTCGACAGGATGCCCAGTGTATAGGAGAGAAGTGTCAGTAAACAATCTGCAGTGGTCATGTGGAGTGGTGGCATGTGAGTGAAGGGAGGTTACTGTGGGTTCAAGGTGTTAAAGCAAGATAGCAAGAGCCCATGTCTTGCTTTTGAAAAGGAAGCAGGGACATAAATGATTGAATACTGAATGTCAGAGCTGTGAATATTAATGCGCTGTTACGGTCGTTTTTCAGAAGATACTTGGAGGAAATGTTGCATTTAGTGTTCTATATTGCATTAAATAAAAATTGTATATTAAATATTAGTTGTGCTTAAAATCATCTAATATGTATCTAAATGTCGTAATGGTACACAGAGTAGGAAAAAAGTAATAGAATAATTATAATATAATAATTATATTCCTCTTTCAAGTATAATAACTTTTTTGACATCTTGCATAAATAGATGAGATTAAAATCGTGCTTTTTGTCAGAAAGCATGTTTTTCTTTTTTTTTTAATATTTCCCTACAAATATTCTCACTGCAAACGATATTTCAAAGTAAAAGGTATTTTCTTATAATTTTTATTATAACTGTTATTTTAGTGCTAACTTGCACGTTTACTTTCCTTGGGTGTAAATATATTATGTTAGACTTCCATTGAAGTCTTGGGTTTCATAAAGGGAACAAATGGTAATGTGATGTTTTTATGCCAATACTAATCAAATAAAACATATTAATGTCATTTTTCCTGCTTGTACCATTCCTGGCATGTACACAAAAGCTCTATAACATTAATTTATGCATGCTAGATATGTATATTTCAGTGCTTGAGAGTATTTCCTGCTACGACTCTTGCATACAAATACAGACACGGGCATAAACACAGAAATGCCCTTTGTCGGGCATTTAAAGTGTTGGGTTTTTAAAGCGTCTAACTTTGGAGAAAAACTTCACCAGCATTTCTTTGTGCTGGATTGTAGAACCATTAAAGCAATCACTTTTTTATTCTTCTTGACAAACGACTACCACCCAACAATCCTTTACATGGATGCAGAGCTCATTAATGGTGTCAGGCTAAAAATGTTTATGATGGCTTTAACAGAGATCTCATATTTTCATGGTGCCTGAATAAGTAAGTGAAAATAAATTGCAAAGAAAAATCAGAGGACTACTAAGTCAAGTATTTGTTTTAGAGAAGCAACATATTCTTAAGTGATTTCAGCAATCTGTGTAAAGGACTATGATGCTTCATGGTAGCACAGAGTCTTAAGAACACCCTTGGGCATTCCTGGTTTATGGACCTCACTGCAGTTCTCAGCTGCTCTTTGCTGAAGCTTCTGTGCTTACTTGGTATTTTACGAAGTGATCGAGCTGTGCTTGCACAGCTGAAGGAAAGGTTTTTGTTTCTGCCCAGCATCACTGACATGCACAGCCAGTAATTTCTTCTAGAGTGGGTGTGGCAGGTGACTTCTGTAGCCATAGTTTGGGGCTCTCTAGGCTTATCCTACGTCATGTAAGCATCAGGGAGCAGTTTAATGAATGAGAAGGTAGTCAGTTGTATATGAGAGTGGCAGCTTTATTTAGCTCGTACCCTTTATCATGCTTAAATGTTGTAATCCATGTACATTGGTACATATAATTAGAGGACAGTCGCATCACCACGTAGTCTAACTGCTTTATATAAACATCAAGACCGCCACAGTATCCAGCGTTGCTCTGCCTATGCTACATGGCAGTGAGTGTGGTTCCCAGGAACCATTGCTCAAAGTTTGCACACAGAGATGAAACAAGAAAAAACCCAGCCCCAGAGCAATAAATTCCTAATTAACCACATGTTTTCATGAAATATTAACACATTAATTCTCCTGCATAATGCTTAATGTTACTAAATGAGTTACAGTAACTGAATGAGTAAATTAAAGATGTTATATTCTATGAAGTGCAAGGCATCACTCTTAGATGGCATAAGTGCAAATTAGAGCAAAAAGTAATTCATATCTTTTTGTGGCCTCTTCTTGACACGTACCCTGAATAACTGATGTGTAATCGATGATACAGGATGGTTGCATTCAGGGATGTAAAATGAAAACATTGATGTGCAAATTTAGGTAACTCTTGGATTAGTCATTCTGTGGCAAATAACATCAAGGGAATAACATATATGTCACATCCATGATCTTTCTAACATGAGCTAGACTTCCTCATCATTTGAGGGTGCCTAACAACCCTTTGCATCTGTAGAAGTATTTGAAACAGGTGACTTGATTAAAAAGAATTCATTTCACTTTTTAAATAGTAGAGGAGCAATAATCACAAAACAAAGGAAGATATTTATAGCTTGTTTTTTCCTTTTAGGAGACATGCAAGCTGTTTTTATTTTTCTTGCCTAAATCAGTTTTCAAAATGCCAGTTACTTCTCAGACAAAAGCCTAAACTATGTAGGAATTTCTCACAGGTTTGTTTGATTCATCAGCTATTATAGTGTAGTGTTCACCCTGTATGTGGAATGTGGGCTACTTTCTCCTGTGCTATTACTTTCCTCTTTCGCCAGACACTGAGAAGCATTCTGGAAACAATAGGCATTTTGTCACCTCCTTTATAAGATTGTAAATTGATGCTTTTATGTGGTCTTATTAATTTTAGCAGCTCCTCCAAAATTTCGATCTTTGTTTTATTCCCAGAATGCTCTTTTCATAGTCATAGAGTTCTTACATGAAAAGTTGAATATCAAACACCTCGTAAGTGTTAGCAGAACTGTTCTTTCTCTTAGTTCCGGTATCTCTGCTACAGAGAAAATGACACATTCCTTATTAAAAAGAAAAATAAATCTAGGAAATGGTGATGCGATGAAAGCATCATTATGATCAGGGAAGGGAAAGGATATTAGACTTCTAATGCATATAGTTTTAATATGCAATACTTCATAATTTATGAATGGTTACAACCTTAAGTCTGTGCAGTATTGTTGGAGATTACTATAGAGCGTAAGGACACCTGTACTAAATTAGAATGCAGCCTTAACATTTCTTCTACCTTTCTGTACGTCTAAACTGAGCTGATTTGCTTCTTGGTGTAAAATTAGAGTTATTAATTTTACTCTTAAATGATTTTACTATTTTGGAGTACAGATTTATCAGCATGGGGTTCCATCATGTTAAATACTGATTAATTTTATGAAAGCTTTTACTTGGTTTGTCTTACAGCAATGCCAAAACCTCTTTACCATGCAGAGGGAACATGCAGATCTTCTTTGCCTGCTGCTATGCATTATTTAGGAGTTTTTAAATGGATTTTCATTGTCTTTGCAAGGATGATAGAGTTTTATATTGATAAAATAGACTGAAAGTTTTAGAGAATGAATAGTGAGATCTCTAATTGTTGCTGGTTCTAAAGCTGACAGAGGGCTTATTTGGGAATAAGTTCTGGGGAGAACATAAGGTGACAAAAATCTCCCCAGTAATGTGTGCATTAATGCTTTTGTCGAGGAAAGAAGTCAGTCAGTAACATGGGAGCAGAGAGGACAAAGAGAAGAGGGTAAAGGTCTCAGAGGTATGCTGGCTCACACTACCAAGTGATGGCAAGGTTGCTGAAATTCACAGGTAGTACAAGTGAAACCTGATTTGTAAATGTCGATGTTCACACATTAAATCTTCAAAGATGTAAAGCCTTTGCCTTTTCTCACAGGAAAAAAAAAAGGATATAGCAGAGGAGGAGGAAAGATTTTTTAGAAGTTTTATATTTGTTTTCTATTTACTGGAATGCAATACAGGATATGAGTGGCTTGAAACAACTCAGGCTGGTGAGATGCCTGGTCTTACATGAATTTATACTTTCACAAGTTGTTAAAACTCTTCACTTTCAGACATTCAGTTTGACTTAGATAGACTAATGGAAAGAGATGCTACTATTAGGCTTGAAGTACTTACTGAAGGCAGACAGATGGTGGCCAGGAGCAATTACGTTATAACTCTAAGAGTAAAACACAAGTTTGTCTTCCCCCCATAGTAGCCAAAAATCTTGGGACTCGAAGTATCTGGAATTAGATGGCCTCAAACTGAAATAATAAATGCAATGTAAAGGCTGGGAGCCAGGTATGGAAAGGGAAATATGCGCTTATTCAGAAAAACGTGTAGTGGAAAAGCTCAGGGTCACATTCTTAGAACTGTGAGACCATGCATTAGTACAGCTTTATAAACCTAGCTGTCATCTAAATACAGCACCAAGCCTCTATACCTGAAGGTTAGAAATAAATATGGAATAAAAAGTTCATTATTATTCTCTTTTATGCTGCATAATTTTCAAAGAGCTGTTGCAAACGAAAGAATTATTAAGGCTTCCTGAGAAATGATGTAAGTATCTATGATTATATTAGTCTCCCATAGTGGGCTAGAGACTTCCACTTCATTAAGAAAAGGAATTCTAACTATGGTTACTTAATTTTAAAATAAGACTCGCTTCTGTGAATCTTATTTCCTTAGCCCAACCTTTTGTTTTAATTAGGACTGTGATTTAAAAGACTCTGGACAGCAAACAGGGCCCATTTATTATTGTCAGATTTATTATTGAAGAGAAAACATGGGAGAAATATTTTTGATGCTCTTTGGAAGGCTAAAGGTTACCAAAGCAAGCAATTTTGTTGCAAAACTGGTGAGATAGGACTACTCACATTTTCCTTTCTGATATGGTCAGCATTAGGAACAGAAAACCATCCATTTTAGTGAAGTAATTTCCTGAAGTGTACAGTTTATTGAATTCACAACATTTAAGATCACCAGCTGGCCTTTCTGTTAGTGTCTTGAGGAAACTTTCTGGGGATATGAGAAGTTGCTATTCTGCTTTACACACAGAAGGTTGTCTTGTGCTAATCTGTGGAGTTACAGCCTGGAAAGCTGAAAAGCTGGACTGCCTCAAAAGGGAAGGCATGCTTATCTCTTTGGCCTGCTCTGCACGGCTGTTGAATACCTGTGGTATGTTTGCATAGGCAACACCTTCAGCAGAAGAACCAAGAAGTGTTTGAGTCCAGGTTCCCCTTTAGTCCAAGGTTTAGAGTAATTTTTGGCTTATAGCCAGAAAAATAGAAAAAGAGTTTGAATCTTGGTATCCCAAGGTTCAGAAAAAATTCTGTACATGTGTATAGAGAATAAAAGTATCACAAGGGTAGGATTTGTCACAGTTCCTCCATGTTTTTACAAAAATACTGTTATTTATTTAATGTAGGCACAAAACAGAGTTCCTGCGTGTGAGTCCTGAGATGTCTCTGGAGAGGAAAGAGTTATCCCACAAATGTATGTGTTTTGATTTTGGGGGTTTGTTTGTTTATTTTTGTTTAGCTGTTTTTTTTAAGGGCTCTGAACTTCATCAGTACTGGTGGACACTTAAGCAGCAAGTCATTCACCATTCCGTTTTGTGATTCTCATTAATAGTACTTAAACACTTCTACGCAGTGAGAAGATCACGTGCTTTACTTCGGCTTGTGAATCTCGCTGAATAGTGGAGAATCTGAACGTTAGGCCTTGTATTAGCCTGAGCCAATAGCTAAGTTGGCCTCCAAGTGCCTTTGGTCTTCAAACTGGTGATCAGATCATTCAGGGAAGCAGAACATGAAGATATAAGAAAGCATATGACAGAGATGGTGCTGCTCAACTGGCTCTAGAAGATGTCCACAAAGATATTCAGGGGCCTGGAGCACTTCCTGTATGAGGACAGGCTGGGAGAGTTGGGGTTGTTCAGCCCGGAGAAGAGCAGGCTGCAGGGAGATCTTAGAGCAGCCTTCCAGTACCTAAAGGGGGCCTGCCAGAGAGCTGGATGTGACTTTTTGCAAGGGCTTGCAGTGACAGGATAAGGGGGAATGGTTGTAAACTGAAAGGGGTGGTTTAGATTAGATGATAGGAAGAAATTCTTTACTCTGAAGGTGGCGAGGCACTGAAATCACCAGTTATGGATGCCGCATTCTTAGAAGTGCTCAAGGTCGTGTTGGATGGGGCTTTGAACAACCTGATCTACTGGAGGGTGTCCCTGTCCACGGCAAGAGGATTGGAGCTAGACAGTCTTTAAGGTTGCTTCTGTCACAATCTGTTCTATCATACTGAACTGGAAAGTAAAATTGTTAAGTTGTATATCCTGAACTGTGCCTATATTCGCACTGGAGAAATCAAAGACACTGCAATTAAGGTTGTGTTGAAGGCAAAGTAACACATGGACACTCCAAGAGGCATGCCACAGAAGAGGAGAGGAGAGTGTCTCATTTTGAGGTCAGGCTCAGATGAGCCTGAGAGTAAAATAATAAAACAACTACCTGCTTTCTTTTCTTAGTTCCTCCTGTACCTCCCCCAAGAAAATTTAAATTTGCAGCTAATAAGCATGTCATTAAAAATATCAAGAATTATCTTCTATGAGAACAAAAGCTTTTACATTAGAGTATTGCTGTCCTCCTTCCTGGCTTTTATTTCAGATTTGCAATACTGTATTTTGGACTATACCATGCTATTTTACAAGTAAGCATGCACTGCCTGTTAAGTACAGCATTCTTGAGCAATTCATTCTCACCGAATTTGTCCATTGTTTTTGCACATAATTTGAATGCTTACCTATCTTTGAATTTGTATTAATTTTGTTTAATTTCACTTGGGAGGCTAGTAAAGCCAAATAATAATTAAGAAATTTTATTCAGAAGAGGAAGGTTCAGAATAACAAAGAGGTGGAAGGAAGAAAAATGTAAGTGGAAGACATCTCATTTCACAGTCAGTGGTCTGTTAAACTTTGCAGTGCAAGCAGAAGTGTTCCCAAAATAATAACTGCTCCTGTGTTTTGCACAGTATGTCTTCTACACATACCAGCTCTAGATTACTTTGATATTTGCCCAACAAGTCTTCCAATTTCTCTTCAATAATAGCTGAATTATTTAACGCTTCAATTTTTTTACTTTTAGAGAGTGAGAGCTTGAGAATGTGTTGGCAGTGTGACCCTGACCACTTACATATAAATAATGTAAGCTGCTGTATACTTTGAGAGAGATGATTTGCTCTGTAAAGATACTTGGACAAATGTGTTTGCTGTTTAATCCTCATCTACACAAAAACTAATCATGCTAGAAACAGCCAATGAAAGATAAACTAATAAATCTTTGCAAGAACTGTTGAGACCTACAATATTTGTTTTGAAAAAGTAGTGAATAAAGGATATATATTAGTGAGCAAAATATCGATTGATAAATCTGTCATTTCTAAGGGCTGAAAAACTATGAGTCTTAGACTTATTGATGCAGAGATGATGGTCATTTTTATTTTAGTAACAAAGAATAGTATGACAAATACAAAGGCAGTAGGTGATAAATCATGACACAGGAAGATTCAGGTAGCAACTGTGAAAAAATGCTTCATTTACAGAATAAAATTTAATTTGTTTTAAATAGAAGTAGTATGTCTGAAGCTGGGTACTTTTGTCTGAAAGGTGTTCCCATTCTAAATTGCTAGAGGAAAGAATGTCAGGGTCTTGAGCCACAGCATATTTCAGGAATTGTGAGGAAAGAGTAAAGCACCTCTTATGTGAAATTTCTACTTGAGGAAAATGGATTTTATATTCTGGATCCCTTAATTAATGATTCAGAACACTGAAAAAACCCTATAATTGGTTTATCTGTTCATTGACTCGGAAGTGGCATGACCTAGATACATAAAAGCCAGGCCATTGGGCTGCATTTGCAGATCTCCAGCAATCTGATTCATGACCTTGTATTGCCTTGGCTTCCTTTTTGATTTGACCTTCTTTCTGCTTTATTTAGGGGTCACTCTCCTGTGCAGTTACTGTCCTCTGTTCTCATCGATAGTTTCTGTCTACACTGTTCTTTAAAGGCAGCTAAATCCACCTTTCAGGTGAAACACTTGTCTATGTTAAAATCCTCTAAAACCCATTTCAGGTTTGGTTTGAAGATCCATTCTCATACATTCTTTGGGTTACATTACTAGATCTTCCAGGATATCTGCATTGGCGGTCTCTGGGTTGTACACGAGAAACTGACTTGTGTGGGCTCACACAGAAGACAAGAAAACTTAGAACTAGATTAGCAAAAACTCAGGGGCATGGGTACTTTGCAAGTCACTACTGCAAAATGATGCACACCCTGCTGTAATGCTCACTGTAGGGTCTTGTGGTAGTAATGTATTACAAATAGTGAAAACAAGGTATTTGAAGTGTCAAGGGCTTTGATATATATATATATACACTGAATGTACCTATTTATTTTGTCTGTGATCCTGCCTTGTAAATTCAACGAGAAATGAGTTTTCATAATTAATTAGGCTTGGGGTTCACTTTAGATATTCATACGCAACCAATACCCTTGGGATGCCCAGCTGTAATTCCTGCTGAGACATCATGGTCCTTCTTCTCTGCAGCAAGAGAGAACTCTAATGCAAACATTGAATGTCTATGTGTTAAACAGATGTAATATGAGGTTCACTGAATGCTCTCATCTATCTTGTATTACCTCATTCAGAACTGGAATTTAATGAGGAGATCAAAGCCCTTTGCATCTGATAATCTTAATGTGCAGTCTTAAGCTGCTTCACTCTGAGTGTGTTTCACAAAGTGTCAATGAAGACAAGACTCTTGTCACAGAAGATGAGTAGCCCGTTGTGTATGTGTGCTACTAGGTTTTTTTTTTTTTTAGAAAACAAGATATAATAACTCTTCGACATTTTTATATGAAGCCTGATTTAATGTGATACCTGAAGTATTGTAAAATCTGGAATTAAAGGACAGAACTTTGGTGTTTATTTGAATTGGTGGCTGATACAGCATGTGGTAACTTGTTCAGATAGTTGATGGTTCATATGCTTGCTGACAAAAGAGAAGGCTGAGGAGACCACCCTCTGCTCCTCAGTCTCTGCTGTGAGATTCACCTTCCTTAAGTGTATTCTTCCATATCACTGGACACCCTGTCTGTCACGGTTTTAAAAAAAGTCATGACAGCAGCTGAGGACAGACTCATATTTATTGTATGAATATCCTTTGAAAATTTAATGAGAAATTGTATGAATTATTATACTTGCTTATGCTCTGAGGCCTGGTCTTGTTCTGAGGAACAGAGAATCCCCTCAGATGTGCTAAGGAGTGTGTTGGCAGCATTTATATACAGTACATTAATGGAGCAGGAAGGCTTCATGCTTCTTAAATGCCGTAACAGGTTGTTTTTTTCTTGCCAGCTCAGAAGTGTCTAGTGTCATCTGAGATCTAGGACATGTAGATGTAGCTGGCAAATATAACATAGGACCTATAGGAGAGCTGTTGACTTCAGAAGCTGATAGGGGAGGTTGTCTAAGGTATCTGGATGCATTTCAGATGATATTTCATGCCTGTGTATGGTAAATGACTTGAGCCTTAATTGTTTTGAGTTTCACAGGGATTCTGAGGTTTATGAAGATTAGGAAAATATCTATGATGGCCAGATATAATATCAAACAAGTATCTAAAAGCACAGCAATCTTGCAAAGAATGTATATTGTGCTCATAGTAAGGCTTTAATTAATTAAGTTATATTCTCTATACAGGAGAGGATTTGAGAACACTCACTTAATTAGTCATGCATCTTTCCTTTGTTTATACTAATTGTGAAATAAAGATAGTATGTATCAAAAATATCAATCTGTGATATTGGCCCCTGACCTGGGTTTGTTATTCAGGTAAAATTGGTCTTATGTTGAGTTTTATATTTATTTTTTGTCCACAACCACAGATTTCTTTAATAGTAAACTTTGCTGATAATTATAACAATATCTGTCCCAATCTCTATATTTTTTGTTTCCAATCTAATTGATATTTTAATTTTGATTTAGGTATTGGATACTTAGTGTTCTAAGATGAATTTATCGAGATAATAAACAGAACATGCTTTTGCTTTGGAGTTTTCTGTGTTTTGAATTTGCAGACAAGCAAAGCTGTCAAATCTTAATAAGTTAGTCTTCGTTTCTTATTCTCTTTTTCTTGAGTAGAATTATTATTTTCTCAAATTCTCTTTATAATCCCATTAACTGACATTTACTAAAAGTACTTTGGCAAAATCTCTAAAACACTGAAAATTTCAAATTAGTAATAAAGCATAGGAGTGTAAAAATAACTGACCTGATTTACTTGCATGACAGAAACAAATTTCATGGTGATACTGGCTTTTAATCAGAGGGATATGCTCAAAGTGATCTGATTTGGCCTTCGTATTAAAAGTAGTAGTGAAACATTGAACAGTCACTAGATAACTTATAGTATACCTTTCAGAATTTTTAGTTAAAATTCACTCTAGCATCTGAAAAGAACTGTGCTGCAGATTTATTTATACATACAGAAGTAACATTTAAAAAATTTTGTTACTATAGGAGCAGTGACCACCATAATGGCTAGCAAAGTCTGTTTCACACTTCAGTCACTTGTTAATAATGTAAAAAAAAAAAAAAAAAAATCACAATTATTTCAGACCTCTGTTCATGCTTCTAAAGTATGAACTGACACAAATAAGCTTAATGTATTTTTCCCTTTTTGGTTTAGTTTTCTTTTCAGGTAAAAAAATCGAGAACAGGATTATGGTATATTTGACAACTAACTGGATAAAATCATTTAAGGCTGCATTTTTACTTTTTGTTTCACTAGTTTTCACCACTTAATGATTTTCAAAAAAAAAAAAATTTCAAAAATTGAAGATTTTTTTTGTCTTTGTGTCACAGTATTGGGAATATAATTAGTTAAGCCACGTAGAAGAAACATATTCTTACAAATAAGGCAGAGTGAATATAGTGTTTCAATTATTTGAATAGATTCATTTCCTCGTCTGAGATCTATGTATAAGGAGAATTTCATGTCTGGAGGTTGGAGTTCCTCTGTAATGAAAACTGCAAACACTCTTTTTCACAATGGAAGCAGTACTCTTGCTGTGGTAAAGCTCCACAATGTCCACCTGATCCTAGACTAATTAAACATACATTTAATAACTTAAATATGGAATTAAATTTCCACTTTAAATTCAGGATATGGGCAGGCAAGTTTCCACTGGTGATCAAGGTACTCAAAGTATGCATTTTGAAATCAAGATAGATTTACAAAGTAGACATAATGCTTTACTTGTTCTTTGGCCTTGCTTATATATTTTTAAATTTTAGCTCTGCTTTAGGTAATTAATTAAATAAAGTTAAAGCTTAAAAAAAGATAATGAGAAAGTGACACTGACAATATTTTCTTCTTGCACATGAAAAACAAGCCTTTGACAAGTTAGAATAAAATCCAGAGGTCCTTAAAAACTTTTAAATTTCCTTTATTAAATCATCCATCCTTTGCATTCAGTGACTGATTTTTGCAATGATCTGTGTAAAGTGTGAATGAAGACTGTAGGCTTTGAACTCCTGAATGCTTGAAGTTCATCGTGGTGCATGCTAATGATTCTTTAGCAGCCTCAAAATCCATGCTGATCTTACTGTTGTTATTGAGGATTCATAACATCGCTGATCAGTACCGTATCTAGCCAGATTTTGGTTTTAAACACATGTGGATATTATTATTCAAATTTGTCTTCTTCATTGGGCTGGGGACAAAGTGATCCTTTTATGGTAGTCTCAGTTATCTGGTCAGATGAAGTTTTAAATCCAGCTTGGGAAAAACACAAGAGTAGATTTGCATGGCCTGTAGCTGCTGATTTTGTTGTCCAGCACCAGAGATGGGCACCTGGTGCTGAAGAAGCCCTTGCAGAAACAAGAAAAGGCTGTGAGGGGGTCTATGGTCAACCTCAGAGTCATGCCACTGTCCTGCAGCATTTTCTTCTCAAGCAGGCATTCACTTTTTTCACTCTACAGAAAAAGGCAGCAGCCTGGATTTAAGGGTCCCTTGGGCTGAACAGGTTTATAGACTGCTACTGAAGATCATCCTGTGCACATCTGTATGCAGAAGCCACTGTGACAGGAGGGAGAGGTACTCCTGCTGGGCTGCAGTGATCCTTCAGTCACAGCCACTGCCCTGTGACTATAGATTTGTTCCTGTATAAAATTATTACTCTATTAAATTGTTTAAAATGGACTAAGGAGTTCTCTGAGAGACCAGCCGCTGTGTATTAAATGTCCTTGGAAGGACAAATGTTAGATTTAAGTCTTTTTCTACAAGTATTTTCCTTTTAATACACAGGTTGTCTATAAAGGTCTATGTTCTTTTATATCATGCTTGCAGTACCTCAAGTTAAGATCTGATTTAATTCAGTAATTCTAAAGTTCATTTTAGCAACAGTGTGTTGATGAAATTCATTGGCAAATGGTTGAGAAATACCACTGAAGTTGTTTCAGTCACTCTTCTTTCCACTGCTCTTTCTTTCTTGTCTGAAAATCCTTGTCTAAGCCACACACTAAAGAATGGATTCCAGCATCACATCTGACATGTTAGCATTCAGGGTGCTGTCTCTAGCCACAAATTTTAGGTATCTACATTAGGAATAGATGGGTGTGAATAATAAATTATTCTATTAATTTATTATTCCTGATGACTAGTCAATTGTTTTAATGGTGTTTACACTCCTAGTCATATGTTACTTGAAAGTGATTGGAAGCAAACTGCTGTCAAAAAGCCTTTGCAGCTGCAAAAAATTACACTTCTACTTTTATTGTATTCCCTTTACCCCCAAATAGAATACACTATTTCTATCCCTCAACTCAATTCAGCCATCTGTCACTCACATACCCACAGACAATTACAATGCATTTGCATCACATCCCAGCTGCCTCTGATAGACTTGTTTTGTAGTGCAGTGCATACAGGATAATCTCTCAATATGCATCTCACACTGGAAACTGTTCTTTCATTGGTCACGCTCTTTTACAGATAAATGTTCTATGATGTTCTGGTCAAGATTCCAGAATGTCTAAATCTAAGAAGAGTTTTGCATGATCCCTGTAACACAGGGCTGCTAAAATGAGCATCTCACTAATATTTCCAATTATTTTGTTTTAAAAGTGAATTGGAAATAGTTTGGTTTGCTTTGTAGAGCTTCAGATATGTCAGATCAATAATTTATTTTGTAGTGAATATATTGTGTCAGTAGCATAACTGCAGATTGTAGAGGACCAGATCTAAGAATGTTTGGCTCAAATGTTCTGACTGTTGTGACAGGAAAGGTGTGAGCGGAAGATAGGGTCCAGTGCAGGTGGGGCTGCTCTGAGCCAACATCTTCCCCCACCTTGAGACTCCTGCTCAGTCCCCGCCTCCCACCTCCCCCCATCTCACGTCCTGGAGAAGGGCTGGATGTGCATGCGTGAACAAAACAGTGCAAAACATGTCCTTTACATCAGAAGTGTGCACAATTGTTGCTTTTAGTACCAAGATGCCTGTGGCAAATATCATAAGTAATGCTTTCTAAATGGCACTTATTTTCTGAAAACACATTATTTTCATTTAAGGTCCCTTAAATTGTGATATTATTTCCTGGTCTGTTTTAATCACTGAGTGTCCACATAGTTAGTATTCTTCTAGGTATGAAAACCAAGTCCATAAAGGACTATACTGAAACAGGAAAAAGAACTACAATCTGGAGACAGCAAAAGTCAGCTGTTTTCATCATGTAACCCAGAGTGGGTGGAATCATACAAAATTTTGTGCTTATTGTGATGTCTTTCCTTTCTCGTTTTAGTCACCAGATACAAAACAGAGGAATTATAAATTTATTAATTGTGTGTTGGATTTATTCTATAAAGCAACAAAAAAAATTACTCTTGATGGAGGACGTGAGTGGGAAGGAAAGCTTGTATTTCTCTTACAGAAATTCAGGTAGTCAAAGGGTTATTCACCATTTTACTGTTTATTTCAGACATACTATATCTAAAATTACAGGTTAGATCAATTTGAATGTGAAACAAAACAGTAATTGAATGATTCCATTTCAATAACATCATCCACAGTCTTCAGCATCATCGATGCTCAGGAGATGAGCAACATGAAGTCCTTGGTTTGCCATATATATGCAAGCAGATTCTGAGGTTTTGCTTCTTGCCAAGGGCAGAGAAAGAGAGAGAGAGTGGATCTTGTCAGCTGCAGTGCTAACCCAATGAGAAGTTAGCATAGCTTTAAATCATGAGTCATTTTTGCGCGTGATTTTTGTCGGTTAGCCTTGTGTTAGAGAGAGATTCAGTTTTTAAGATCATTTCAGTAAAATCTCTAGAAGCATGGCACACATTTCTCTCTATCTATTATTATTTTTTCTTCATGTTTTAAGCTTGCTTTAAGCAATCCTTTTAACACCTAGTGGTCCCTTTTTTTTTCTCCAAACCTTGTATTGCACTACTGTGTTCCCCAAATAATTCTACACTGTTTGGTAATACTTTATTGGTAATATCTCCCATTATTCATAGAAAGTAACGGGCTCTGAAGTAATTTACTAATTACTTTAAATTTTGTCTTGTATGTATATTTATATATGCATCTTCTTTTTGTCACTAGTCATTATGGCATATGATAGGGTCAGTTTTTCAACTACTCCCTCATTTTCAGTATGGTTATCAAAATATCAGTATTTTAGTTCCCTTATGTGTGGTTGGGTTAAACTGTTATGCTTCAGGAAGGCTTGCGTTTGCATGTACTTCACTACTGCAAAATGGTGTTTTCAATTTGTCACAAAGAACTTTAGCTTTCAGAGTGATTTTTTTTTTTTTTTGGTAGCAGTGAGATTTACTAAATATTGCATGACTTTTAGTTGTGATGACATTGAATTATGGCTTTAAAAATATTAAAGATATTAGTGTATGTTCTACACTTTTTTTTTCCCTCCTAATTTAGAAAAATTGTGTTTCTTTGATCCTTTTCCTTTCTAAGGGATAGTTCTTAACACTCTTGATTCAACTTCAGGCTATGAACTTCAGTGAAGTCAGTAAATAATGACTTTAGAATCAGTTGAACTTAAATCATATGGTCTTTATTGTCAGGAAGCATGTAAGTGAATTAGAGTGACATCCAATTAACACAGCCTTTTGCAGGTTTAACGAGCAATGATAAATTTAAATCCTTTTT
This sequence comes from Cnemophilus loriae, assembly GCA_013397755.1. Lineage (NCBI taxonomy): Eukaryota > Metazoa > Chordata > Aves > Passeriformes > Corvidae > Cnemophilus > Cnemophilus loriae. The sequence goes on along the minus strand of VZTF01009527.1, from coordinate 67,569 downwards.
TTGCACTTTCAAAGGATGTGAAGTTACAAGTAAAACGAGCTAGAAAGAGATTGCTGCTCCATTGATTCATAATAAATTATTTTAAATATATTTTGACTGGGATAGGAGGCATCATTGAAGATACTAATAGGTTAGTTATTTGAATAGGTGTCTCATCATAAAATCCAATAAAAAATTAATTCCTACAGCATATGGAGTTACATGATAAGATGAGTCATACTGTTCCCTTATTTGTTTTTTGAGGGCTAAATGTTTAGTTAGTATAGCCTATACCACTGATACATGTGGCTTTCCTTGGTTTCCAGTTGACATTACTTATAAATAACTCTGAGAAAAGCATTCCTGGTTTTGTAGCAGCAGAATAGATTCTGCAAAGCAATTAATTATGGTTTTAACCAGCAAGTAATGCATCTGCTTAACACATAATTTCTTCTCTTACTAAAGGTAAGAGGCTTTGTGGTTTTTTTATTTTGGGTTTTTTAAGGTAGAAAAGTTTAAAATTATTCAGAAATAACTACAGTTATGGAATAGAGTGCATTTGATTATTTTGATTCCAGTTTCAGTAGACAAACTGTTTGTGACTGGAGTTTGATAGGATGTTTTTTGGTTTCCTTTTGCAATCAACAGCAACAAACCTAATTTTTATTGTTCTGTAGGTTGTCTTTCTGGTGAGAGCATTTCTGCTATGTGCTCCTTGTATTTTTCTTGGGTCCTTCTATGAAGACAGTCATTTCACACATTAAGATACACCAGATGTAGGAGCAGATTGGTCCATCTCATTATGACAAATAAAAAAAAAAAAACCTACTTATAGGACAGATTCAATTTTATGTACTTTCAGTGAATTCTGTGGAGCCTAATTGCCTTATTCCTTAGTATGATTTTATTAGCTCTAGGTGTTATGTTTGTGACTTACATTGATATAAGTAATATGAGAATTAAGGTCATCAGAGTTTCTAAGAATACCTCTGGGATGCTGAATTGAGGAATTTTTCACTCATTGAGTATCTTCCATCAAATAAAGAAACTGATCCAAAGATTTTTAAAACATGAAACCCAAACCACAAAACCATTGTTTGAAATAGTGCTTCAGTTCACTGTGTCTTCTTTTGAAAAAGTTCACCTATAACTTGCGTATGTTGATTATATTTGTGGTTTTGATGCTTATGATTATGCTTCATGTTTCTTTATGTATTCCTCATGTATCTCAAGAAAATGGTGTGAAATGCAGTTGATTAAATCTTGAGAAACACTGAATTTTTGTTTGAAGGGTAGCGGTATGGAGAATATAATGGAGATTCACCTGGTTGTAATTTCCATATTTGAATACGAATAGCTTTAACCAAATATAATCAAAAAATAACTGTCTTATCTTAGAGAATGAAAATGAAAAGGAATGGTGGGTTTAACCATTATAAAAGCCCCTAAAAGCCCTTCAAAAACTCCTCATGAAAGACATTTTTTCCACCTGCAGGAGAAGCTTGTGAGACCTTAATGGAATGCTGGAGATCTATACTTTGAATGTAAGCTCATGAACTATGGCTCTTTGTTTCAAGGGGAATACTTAGAAAGCATTCATGAGTATGGGCTGGAAAAATTATTCTTCTTCCACTCTGTATAATTACGTGATCATTGTACTCTAATCAGTTATTTCCACTCTCTATCACTGATGTTCCTAGTGAGACACACATCAGTCACCTAGAAACTGCAAACAGGATCCTTTCCCACTAAAATATCGTAGGGCTTCTTTCAGTTGACTCCTTGTAAGTGGAGTTCTTCTTGACGTAAGTAAGCCTCCTCAAATCCCATGAATTTACATAGTTACTGTTTTTAAATCTGAACTTTTGTGCATTTAATGTTGTTTGAGGGACCACCTACAAACCATTTATCATGACCCCAGGGATTCTTATACTTCAATGTTCAGGGTTTGAGACCTACTCTTTTCCTCATGATTTTAATGGGAAACGTTCATTGCACACACTAGCAGCTCTCTTATTTATTCTCTTAGTTATCTCATGTACACAGCTGAAGTAGAGTAGAAAGAAAATAGGTGAGGATGAATTAATTTCTATTTTTCAATCCTATTTGAGAAAATCAAATATCTTTTTCTTTCCCTGAATTTCCTATGAAATGTTTCAACAAATAACTGATAGTCTTTGCTGTTAAGAATTGGGAAACTAGACTTGAAGAAGGAGGGATTTAGTTTACTCATACATATTTTGTTCATTGACACTTTTCTAAACTATAGAGAGTGCTTGAACTTCTTTAAATCAAGTTTTTCTTGTGTGTGATTATGATATTTAAAAAAAAAATACATCAAAATGCATCAAAGCCTTCTGTTTTCATCTAAAATAAACCAACCAAATAGCAATAATATTTCTTCCTCAAAACAGTTTGGGTTTCTTTTGTTCTCTTCCCCTTTTAAATATATTTGTCACAAATGTTATATTTAAATTTTTTTTGTGAATTTTGGCATTCTGTTACAGTCTTCCTGTGCTAATACGTACTTGACCATTTATACAAGTCCCTTAATTTTTATAGTTCTACACTTTTGCCAAAATTGTTTCTTCTACAATATGAGTTAGCTTAATTTCCTTGGAAAGTACCATAATGCTTTATATCCTTTTAAGGTAGAAGACCACTTTATTGTTGTTGCTTTTTTTATTATTATGCTTAATCTGAAATTTCAGACTAAAGCTCATATTGTATCATTGATCGCAAAGCTAAATCACTATCACTGAGTAGCTAAAACCCTGATCCATGGATCACTTGGAGAATTAAGACTTTGAATTGAGAATAGAAAAGCACTGAGAATCCATGGAAAGACTGACACTTAGAGAATAATGGAAAGACTGGCACTTGAGAAATACACTTGCAATCACTTGGCTCAATGAGGCAGCAGGCAGCTGGATGAAATGCAGACAGGATTCTGTCTATGATTTTCAAAATATGTCCCTAAAAAAAGTGAGCTATGGCAATGCTGTCTGAATAGGAAGATTGTATGGTTCATTGTGGTGATCTTAGTGGGACAGAATGCATGAAAGACACTGGGGAGCTGCTGCAACAGATTTATTTTATCAGTGCTTGAAAGTCTGCTTTGCCTTAACAATTTGAGCAGAACAGACATGAAGAGTGAAGACGGAGAACTGGATAAGGATGATGCTCAATTAGTTATCAAGGGATTTTTTATTTCCCTTTGCCCACTGTCACCTCATTTTTCACCTGCTTTGGTCAAAGCTGAGTGTATTTCATCTAGAAATAGAGTGTTTTCCAACATTGTACGCTCAGCTTGAGAAAGCGGAGCTAGTCGTACGTAACTCAGAAGTCTAGCCACAGACAGCTCAATTTGACTGTATTTGGGAATTTTCCTGTATCTTAATTCTTCCTTTATTTCTTAACTTAGAGTGAAGGGCCTGAGAAAAGGAAGCATTCTATTTCCAGGCATCTTATATACTATGCACAATTAAAAAAATCATCTGTAAACCTCAGTTAAACCAAATTCTTTAAAATAGTTGGTGCTGAAAATTTTAAACTGTGATGCTGTTTTTATATCAGCATTATGACAATTATGGGAGAAATATGACAGCATTCAGTTTCACAGCAGTGCTATTTAAGAGGACTGTGTCTTCAACTGATGTTGCCAGAGGAATTATAAATTGGTCAAAACCTGCAAGCGTCATTTTTTCCCACAGCAGTTTTTTCATGACCGCATTGAATAGCCTGGTCTCTCCACCTGTCCATCTCTAAGTGGCAGAGGCTGGAAAGCACAGGGCTTTGTTCCCTGCCCGAGCACAATTTTCATCATTGAAAGTAAGGCTTCAGTGCTCTTGAGCTTCATGAAATGTAGTGCTTCAGTCTATAATCCTTTTATCTGATGAGCTTTAGGAGGTTACTAGGTTTTCTGCTTTATGAGGGCCTATTAGATAGATAATAAACCTTGCCCTGCAACTAACCAGCAAAATTATAGACCAATAACACCCTAAATTCTCCAGTCAGACAAATTTCACTCATTTCCTGAATATGAAAGACTGACTGTAATCCAAGAGTCCAAATTAGATGACGGGTGTGTAATAGTTGTTGATAGCTGAGCAACAGCTAGATATGCTACACCTGACAAACTTTTTACTTCTAATATTGTTTTTTATCTTCTCTCTCCTTCCTTCATATTTTTTGTACCACGTTTAAACAACCCAATATGTTTATAAAACCTTCCTTTCAGAAGAACATTCCTAGCCAAAAAAAAAAAAAGGCAAATGACTCTGGGAAAATACAAATCCTTCTTTCTCATTTTCTTTTAGTTTTCGTTAGCTGAAGCAAGTCTTTGTAAGAATCCCTTCCCTATGGTATTTATGGTATTTTTTTATGCTGGCCTTATGAGAGGTAGTAAAATTGTAAGTTTGGAACTTGTGTACAAAGCTGTTGGTCTCAACAATTATGTGTGCTCAAAAGGAAGCTCGATGTAAGCCATTTCTGTGCAAATAGGAAAATACATGAACTGATTTATCGTGGAATAATTTGAAATATTTCTTTAAATAAATGAATGAATTTGAATGTGACAGCTGTTGAAATTTTTGTACCATACATATATAGTAATCATGGTTTAAAAACCCCAAACACCAAACCCAAAAAGCTCACCAAAACTTTCATAAAACCTTGCACAGCTTGAGGCCTTTTTCTATAAATATTCCTGGAGGTTTGTTGGAGTTTTTTTTTTTCCATGTGTAATTTTCCAAGGTTATTGTGTATGCTTCAGAAGCAGCAGGATTTGTACATAATGAGGGCACTTTTTAGAGATGAAATATGAATACTCGACTTCCCAGGCTGATTACTTTTTTGGTTACTGAAAAATTAAGCTAGAAAGTGCAAACTAAATGCATTTAAGTCAGAATTATATATATCTAAAAGGCATGGATAGTCTAGGAGTGTAAATATTGGAATTTATTGGACTGTGTTTATTGTCTCCTTGGTACTGCTATTAACAATGACTGTTCAAACTCCTGACAAAATTACAAAACTGGGCTCTGGATATATCATGTAAATTATAAGCACCAGAATGTCAGAATTTAACCTTTCTTGTTGACTTTCATCTTACTTCGAACACTGGGAAATTTAACTAAAGCTAAATGCCTGGAGATCATAATATTTTTAGATCCCCATCATCTTCCTAAGTAAGAGAGTTTTGAATGACCTTCTGAAGAACACATGAGAAAATTGCCTACTGTAGATAACATAGTAACTGTGACCAAGGACAGAAAGGACATATAATTCTTTATAGTGAACTTTTTACTGGCTAGTGGCAATCTATTACTGGCAGTTTGAGGCTGAAATGAATATCAGACAGTTTCAGCAAAAACTCCATCCTTCACATCTAAAGAAACCATGCACCTTTTGATTAGTACTGCATCAGGCTGTTCACCAGAGATTCAAACGCTTGCAAACAAGTCTCTTTAGATAAGGACGAGCAAACTGGCCTTTTTGACGGTTCAGTTCAGCCTGCAGTTCAAGTAATTCATTTTTTTTTTTGGACAGAAACAGTTTCCTGGAGCCTTTTAATAGAAGATAGAATCCCATCTGTACCCTTTTCATTTACTTTTTATATTATTTCATCTCAGCTAACTCAACCTGTTTGGACTAAAAACCTTACCTTTTATCTGTGTGAAGGCACTGCTGTGTTTACTGGGCGACTGGCTCATATGATTCTACTAACATTTATTAAAATACGTAGCATCAAAAGAGAAGATAATATTCGGACGTGACCAAGGTGAATCCAAATAAACAGCTCTAAATCACCGGAGATGATCAATAGGGGCAATTCCGCGTTTTTCACAAAAGCTTCATACATTTTATTTTTAACTTCTCTACAGGCTGATCCTTAAGAAGAAGTTTAGTGAAAGAACTTTACATTTCAGCTCTGCTGTCACATTTCGACTGATGTTTTTGCCAGCAACTTATGACTTGGTGGGAAACAGAGTATTTGGAAGGAATTCTCAGAAATCCAGTAAAAAATAGCTTAATTCCCCTTGACAAACCTTGAATCAGAGATAAGCTTTGAGAAGCCTGTCCAACCTGAAGTATTCTGAAGGAAAGGCTGTGAAATATTTCATAGCTACATACAACAGATAAGACATTGTGCAGCATAATCCAGGATATAGAAATACGGTTATTAAGAGGCATTGTAATCTAGTCACATATTAAAATGATCAATATTTATGTGCTAGATAAAATTCAAATGAGAAAAGTTAGACAATCTATCTCAGCAAGGTCCAGAGTATTATTATAGCTATTCATCTCTGTTCATGTGTTAGAAAGCAAAGTTATAACACCTTGAAAATACCCTTTTTTGTATGAGTAAGGTTGGCTTTTGTAGTTTCCTGTAATTGATAGAATTTCATCATCTTTTGTCTACTATACCTACTCCTGGGGGGCAGTCAGGAGAGAAGTATAAATCTCTCTCTAATCTTAGTATTTCTCTCTGGAATACATTATCTGAGCATGAGCAACTATGGAATGGCATCTTAGCAATGCTAAGTCTGCTTTTATTTTCACTGCTTGTCACTTTGACTGATGGAAGCAGGAAAATATGTATTTTAATCTAAAGACAACACTGACTGGGAAGAAGTTTGGAGCCTCTCTCTTCCATATTTTGTCAGCAGAACTTTTAAAACTGGTAAGTTTTCACAGTTAATTACCACAGACAAGGGCTTAAGCAAAAATAAGCTCTTATTTGTCAACAGTCTTTCTGTGAAAATATGATTTACCAAAGAAAACCCTGTAGCTGCTTATAGGATACAGAAACCTACAGATAGAGTGGTGTGCCAGTAGTCTTCAGGGTCTTATTCTTTTGCCATAGTGTTGCATACTATTAGCAAAAGTGGTTTAAAATATTTTCTAATGTAGGTTCCATCTTAGTAGAAAGACCGTCTCAGGTACCGGCTGACATTACTCCATGTGCAATTATAACTGAGTACTAAAATAAATAAAGCAACATGTAACTTTTTAAAAGCGGGTAGACATAAGGGGAAAAATCACTAGTTCATAATCATCAGCTTGCAACAAAAATTACTCTGTGGACAACAGAAATATGGTGAATATTCTGCTCTGTTTTGTTCATATTATAAGCTATTGGTTTAATGTAAGTCCCATAGTACGTTCATCCTTCTAGTAATGCATAAAGCACAGCAACAGAAGCATGTATTTCTTTTTACAGTCTCTGGCGTAAGTCATTGCAGACTGTTCTTTAAGGTCCACTTATATTTGATAAATCATTTTTTAGAGTGTATTTATGTCTTGGGTGATCAGCCAGGGAGATCCAGTAGCAGTTTTCAGATCATCAGCTTTGGAAAATGGTGCCATCTTGTTTTCATTCTTTTGACAAATGCGAAAATCAACTTAACACATTGCTCTTGTCATGGATGGATAAGCAACTCTAATTTCTTCTGTCTGAATATTTTTTCTTTCTATCCAAGGTGGAGGACTTCACATTTGGAAAGACTAATTTTCCTGCTGAACTCCAAAGGGTACTGAATTAACACTATCAGTTTATCAGTCATGATATTTTGCTTTTCGTATAGAAACTTTTTTTTTTGGTATTTAATTTGTATGTGAATAAAGTTGGTAGCTGTTTAAGAAATCTCAAGTTTTTGTTCCTTTGACATACTTCAAATGTGCTATCAAATCAAATATTAGGATAAGCAATAGCAGGATGAATCTGTAAATAATATGATTTAATTCCTCAATTTGCATATCTAGTAAATAATAACCAGCTATGAGGGTCTCATCCAAAAGGTATGATTTCTGATTTGTCTGGATCAAAGCTTCTAGTGGTCTCTGTAGGAATGCTATTCAGTTGATGGAAATTTTTTTGCAATGTACAGATTCCTCAGTTTTGTTGTCTCTTTTTATATTGTGATGCTTCTCCTTCCCATTTTTTCTGCTTCCTTCGACAGATTTGATTTTTCTGTCTAATGAACTTTCTTTCTTCGACTGTGTATTTATTTTTCTGCACTACAGATGTGCTATCTCCCATTTCCAACAGTGTCCTTTCCTGTTCCTTAGCTCTGATGGAAGAGCTGTCAAGTTTCACACACTCTGCACACCTTTGCCAACACTATCATACCTTGCCACAGCTCTCATATCCAGCTGGTGTACTGTAGTTTCTTTCTCTCTTCATACCCAGACAACTTTCCTCCATTTCTCTTGCTGAGGAACAGCCAGACCATGGTAGAGAAAGAGATTTAAATTTTTAGCTATACTTATATTTCAAATGCTCAAGAAAGAAAGAAGAAACTCTAAGAAACATGCTATGAAGCCAGCCTAAATTCTCATGCACTTGGGAATACAATGAAATACTACTAATAAAAACAGGAAGCCTTGAGGGAAATCCTTTAAAATGTAATAGAAAATAACAACAGTTTGAGAAACCTGGGATGCTTGTGATGCTCTGTTTCTCCCACTCCTTTACTGAAGTAAATTGTTTTGTGTCTAAAATTCGATGCATGATTTTCTAGAGAGTGAGAAACAGTTTGTGGATCTTTTTTGGGAAGTAATTGATTGCGGAGGCTTTGTTCATTCCCTATTCTTTAGTTTCTGAATCACTCTGTGTACTTTGACGGTGGTTATATTTTGGAACTCTCTAATGAATAGCTTATTGTTTCTTACAGATTTCAAAGGAAGACTATAAATTCTCCTTGAGTTTATCTCTATTCCATAAGAGTTGTCTATAAGGGAGCCTTAAAAATGTACTGGATGCATCTCATAGCACTAACCTTCTTCACTTCCTGTTCACGTCTTTATATACATAGCTGTGTGTGCATGTGAGAGTATGAGAGAGAATTAATGGTGGGAATAAAGTAGAAACTCCTTTTCTAATAACAAGGTATAAATGATTGGTTATAGTTATGTTGGATAAAGAATGAAAGCCAGATGATGGAAAGATGATAATGAGAAAGATGGCTTCTAGTAAAATCAGAAAGGTTAATAAACAGTTCTACAGGCTAAATAATGTGGAAAAAGAAGATATTTGTTTATTTTTTAGCCAAACCTGATATTTATTGGGGTAAAATGCAAATATAAGATTAACATATCTTTATCATTAATTAATCTTACTTAAAAAGGATGTGGCTTATTACTAGCACTATTAATCACAGGATCACAGAATAAGCTGAGTTGCCAGGCACCCACAAGGATCCTCATGTGCAGCTCCCAACCCTGCACAGCACCACCCCTAAGAGTCACACCATGTGCCCAAAAGCATTGTCCAAATACTCCTTGAGCTCCATCAGGCTTGGTCCTGTGACCACTTCCCTGAGGAGCCTGTTCTAGTGCCTGACCACCCTGTGAGTGAAGAATCTTGTTCTAATATCCAACTTCAACCTCCCCTGACACAACTTCAGGCCATTCCCTTTGGTCCTGTCACAGGTCACCACAGAGGAGAGATCAGTGCCTGCCGCTCTGCCTTCTGTACACTCTGAGTTGTAGACTACCGTGAGGTCTCGCCTCAGTCTCCTCTTCTCCAGGCTGAACAGACCAAGTGACCTCAGCCACTCCTCATACGGCTTCCCCTCAAGGCCCTTCATCATCTTTGTTGCCCTCCTTTGGATGCTCTCTAATAGTTTAATGTCTTATGTTGTGGTACCCAAACCTGCACACAGGATTCAAGGAGAGACCGCTGCAGAGCAGAGCAGAGCAGAGCAGGACAATCCTCTCCCTTGCCCAGCTGGTGATGCAGTGCCTGGTGCACCCCAGGACATGGTTGGACCGCCAATGTCACATTGGTGGCCTGAGGTAGAGCCCCTGCCTGCATTTCTCGCCAGGGAGTCTTAGCTACTCTAATGCATCAATGTTGATTTACACTTAAAGCTGGTTAAGAGAAAAAAAAGATGTGATAACTTCTGAATTGGAAAGTGTATGAAATATAAGCATTTATTGCAAAATGGGATGTGAAAAAACTTAGGAAATGAATAAGAGGTGGAAGACTGAAAAATATGCATCTATATTCTAGCTGATCTAAATAAAAAGAAAAATGTTTTTGAAGAAAGAACCCAGCTCAAAGTTTAAGGGCTCAGTGGAATTTTATCATCAGAAAAATAGGCAGAAAGTTTTACACATTTAAATCTTGCTTTTAGCATCTCAGACTCCTGAGAAACCCATTTGTCTTCTTTAATAGCTTTAGAATGCCTTGGACTTTGATTGAGTGACGCAAGTATTAATCAAATTAGAACATCTAACTGGAGCCTTTGTTCGTTGTATCTCATCCTATTCATCATAATCTATCCATATAGATTCTTCAAAACGAGAAAAAATGTCCATGAAAGAAAGTTTCTAGTTTAAAAGCTGGCAATCTAATGGATATATCAAATCTATGTTATTCATTGAAGGGACTGCAAGCTCGAATTTAAGATCTGAGTCAAGAGTGGATTATGTCTACTGAGAATTGCATTTCTCCCCTCACATCTGTGTTTCTTGGTGCCCTTAGTGGCTTCACTAATCCTTTGATTCATAAAGACAGAAATTTCCTCTGGGGTTCAAGTGACATGTGATTGAGTAGAACATTCTCTGTACATCGCAGCAGGGTATGATGCAGAACAAGATAGTCTAGAGTACTATAATTGATTGTTTTATAAGAGAAGAAGCTTTCCCCTTCCTTTAAAAGAGCAATAACATAACCAGAATGAAAAATTGTGTTGGAGTTCAAACATTTAGCATCATGTTGAGCACTTGAAACTTTCAAAATCATATTTCAATGTTCTCAAGACAGTTATTTTATAGTGATATCACTGTCTAAAAATTAATTTAATAAAAATAAAGAAAGCCGTGTTCGTATTCTACAGTCCACTTTGTCAAAATTCAAGCTCTGTAAATGGTGTTGGTAATGCCATGTATTCAAACTTTATACTTTGCTTTTATCTTTCAGTGTATTTGTAATTACGCATAATGCTCTTCAGTCTACGCTGTGTATTTTTCACCCCACTAACGTCAGTCTCTCATGTCTGGAGTTAATGCTTTTTTTTGTTATTTGATTAAATTAAATAAAATACATTATTCATCACCTCAGAATATGAGGTTTTATCTCCAGGACCCTGATGTAATAAATGAGTTTCCTACTGCAAATGTCACATTGGTCATTTTTCAGTACTCTCACTTCCAGCAAAAGTCTGGATGTGCAAATATGTAGCTCCAGCTATAGGAAGAGAAGTCATTAATCTCCAAATCAAAGACAGAGCCACGCAGTTAGAATCAAAGGCATTTTACTGTAACACATCCTGAAGGTATCAGTTTAATTCCTTAGGTGAGATTCTGATCTTGTTTTAAGCTAATTTTTTTACAAAACTTTTGGCCTTTCTTTTAAGGTTTCCGTGAAATGTCCCTAAATTCTTCTCTTGCGGTGAAACAGTTATAGCTACAACAATGTCAGGGCTAGTAACAACGGGCTTTAGATCCAGGTCCATCAGAAAAGGAGCAAGCCAGACAGACCTGGCAGGTACTGTCAGTACAGTTATGAGAGAAACACGAGTGGCTGAGTTCAAAATATTACATGGAATTTTTTTCTGTGTGTTTTCAGTACTGCAACTTGTTTGACAATAGCTCTGTCTGTCCTTTGCAGGTATTCTGCTGGACTTGCTTCTCCTCTTTGATTTCATTTTTTGTTTCTGCTAGCAGCTTGCAAGTGTCTGTCCTTCATAGCCAGTGTTTGCTGTTCAGGTATGTTCTGCTATTTACTACTGCTTTGTATTTAAATAATGCAAATGTATGTTCAGCACACAAATAAAGTAATAATTTCTTATACCTTATATAAATCCTTATATAAAGGAATAACAGCAGTCATTGTCAAGGAAAGTTTTGGAGCATCACAAGCAATGCTAAAACCATGCTATAAAGTACTATTATGGGGTATTTCAGATTAAATAAGTAAAATGCAAAGATGCAGATGCATATTAGAAGTGGACTGAGTTAAAACCAGGATTCATTGTGTATGGAAATGCTTACAGTGATCAGTCTAAGTGCAAAGTGCAAATAAACCTGCCAGTCTGATTTATGAGCTCTTTTTCCTTTGTTTTGTGCCACCCTTGCACTTATATAGGCTGCAGGATCGTGCCAGTGGGGACCATATGAGTGATTGACCTGGCTTTCACTTTTTGCTTGACTGCCAGGTTTATATCTGTGGATACAACAATCAGTGATATTCCATACCTGTGACAACATCTAGCCATCTCCTTGGCAGGGCAAGTCTAGTCTCTCTGCATTGCTTTATCCCACCTACTGGCAGTGCAAAAGGTGAGAGTCAGGAGCATCTTCTTCCAGAATGGCAGCAAGAGAGATCTTGAGCCTGAAGGCAACTTTTGCTTTAAGATACTCATGTAATGTTCACCTCCTATATAATGGTTTTCGTAAAATAACCGTGCTTTGAGATCTTTGGCACATTATATGACTAATGAGGAAAAAGGTAAGAGAATTTTAGTAACGGTATTAGCAACTAAACCTTTAAAAATCATGAGAGAACTTAGCTCCATGCTGGCATTTTATAGCATTTCAAATGCATGCGTGAAAGTCAGAGAAATTGCACTGACAGTTGATTTTTGGCTTGGCATTTTACTATTGAAATACGCGATGAGTGTGTTCACTTCCTTATACTCTGTAAGGTTATTGTTAGTCAGTTAAACTTTGAAATGCTGTAAGATAAGAGATTATTTGAGCCAAAATGGAGTGCTCTGCAAGATTATAACTGTGCTTTAAACTGCGAAGGTAGGAAACTCTCAGGAGACAGTTCTGTATCTATTCTGTTCACTCCATCAAATACAGTACTTTAAATTTTCAAGATTAACAGTCTTCACCTACAAACTACTGAAGGACAGGAAACTTTTACAGATTTCTTCTCCAGTGTGTGTGACAGCATCAACGCATTTGTCACTCTCAGCAGTAGTTTCTTCCTGAAACATTTTGACAGAGTTGGGAAGCATTAAAATAATTTTTACCTCAACATTAAAAAAGTCTAGTAAGAACTTGGTATTTTTCCACTTTATTCAAAGAGTGAGTGACGATACCTGCAGTACATTTCCAGGTCACGTGTGCATTGTGAGTCTGAAAGACATCACTGGATTTCTGAGAAGATGCTAAAGGTTGAGATACTCAGACTTGTTAATTGTAGGTCAAACGCTACATTTGGATTGTTGGCACTAAAGTTGTTAGCTGTTCCTGGGATGTTGGTGTTTTGCTCCAGACCTAAACAAAGTAAAATGAAGCTGCAATCCAACTTGATCCATTTGTCATCTTTGGAATAACATATGTGCATTTTTTTCGAGTAGAACCCGATTGACAGCTACATGTTGCCATTGTTACTGCAGGGCTATTAATTTAATTATAATTACCTGTAAATCTTAAATTAAGTCAGTAACATTTGAATTTGCATATATCTTCCCTACCATGTGTCTGTTTCCTTTTGGTTTTCTTTATCCCTAGTGGTTTGCCTAAAAAAAGCCAAAACATTGCAGGGATCAGTTTGCACCCACTTGTTTGCCTAGTAGATTGCTGCTGTGTTTGGGCTGCAATAATAAGTTGTACAGGAACAGAAACTTCAGAGAAAGAACTTTCAGGAAGAGTAAGGAGTTTTCAATGGGAGAGAGAAGAATTTTACACTTTATTGAAAAGCCTCGTTATGTGAGAGCAGTGACTTTTAGTATAACAGAGCAACATTTACATACTTGTGGAAGACAAAAACCCCCTTTCATTAGTGAGTAGGAGGGTGACCATAGTCTTTTCTATGCAGCAAGAGAATAAAATGAGTTTAAGATAAAAGATACTGTCTAAACTGTTGTCAGATGCCCTGAGTACAGACAAGGGTGGATTACTCTGATTTAGAGACACTCTTGTAGATCTTGGCATATGAACATGGAAAAGAGATGCATATTGAGCTGGTTGCTCCTGGAATCCACAGGGCGTGGATAAATTACTTCAGAGGCTCTGATCAGTACTACTTTGAAGAGCTGTGACTACCTAACATCCACGGCCCCTTGCAACTGCTGAACTCTCCCTAATCTTATGCAAAGATGATTTAAAGTCTGTTTCATCTGCAAGAGAAAGACATTTAAATTACACTTCTTGAACAGTTTAATGTAGGCCTAATTTTTTAACAAAGAGAAGAATGTATTGTGAGTTAGTATGTCCCTCATTTTGCACACAACATCTGTTTTCAGAAAGTTGTTATTGTGTGTACTTAAGAGGTTAAATACAAAACTGATTTAGGATTACTGCTTTACTTTCAATTCATTAATCAGATTGAAAAAGGCAGAACATGTTTTTGTACCAAATAAATTGCAGATTGTATGTGCTGGGATTATTTTTAAGAAATGAAGCTCAAGTTCACAGAAGTTTTAAAATTAGGTGAATGAAATGAAAAATATTAAAGTAATGTTAACTTTTTAAAAGGAAGTCAGAGAAAATTCAAATTTCAGAAACTATTTCTGCCTTTGCAGTTGAAAGAAATATTGTAAAATCAAACTTCCACAACCAAATAAATAATAAAGGTTTGATAAGATGTAACTAAACCGACCTGAAAGGATAGTAATTTGTTCTGGTTTATTGCATGTAATTTTTGTAATAGAAGATTAAAAGGGAAAGTGAAGAATAAGGTAACATGTGAATTCAGATTTGTGTCAGTGTGAGTAAAGTTCAAGATAAAGTACTGCTTTTAAAATTATGTGGAGCTAAAAGCTTCTGAAATGCAATGAATTGAAATGCTGCTCCATTTTTTCTGTTTTCATTACTGTAAACAGCAATCTAAAACTTAAAATGCCCTAGTCCCTTATGCTCAATCTGTTATTTGTTTTTTCTCGTTTAAGCCAGATAATAAAGTTTTATTGCCATGTTCTCTTATTTGTTTGTTAAATCTCAGTTTCAAAAATATTAAATGACATAAAGTGAATTTGGAAAGATGGTGAACGTCTGCCATTTTCCATGATGTCAGTATGTATTGCAAATTATCAGCTGTGCTTTTTATGACATGTCCCCATAAGTAAGCAAAATGTAATATACACTACCCTATGGAACAAAACCTTTTGAAACTGGCAAACAACAGAAGTAATTTCTTGGTCAGTGTTTGGAGGTTTTTAGTTGGTTTTTAGTTGTTTTTTTTCTGCAGGAAATTGTCAGTTTTTTTAGTTTGCACTGTGACCCTTGTTCAGGGTAAAACCTTTGAGGAAAAGGAAGCTGGATCGTGTAGTGGGCTGGGTACCAGAAGCAGCATAGTTGTCCTAGTGCATTAGGTGAGTCTGCACCGTGTCATGGTCTCCTGGCTTCCACAACCATCCTGCTTGAGATGACTGACACGTTCTAGCAAAAGGCACTTTGGTTTGTGACTACTCCTGTCACTGACTGGCAGCGCTGATACCTGAGTAACTGATAGCACACAACCCATCCAGAAACTCGAGACAGGGACTCACAGTATAGAATCAAAGAGCAATGCTTTTTCACTCTCCCACAAGTTGAGCAAGTAGACACAAAGAAAGGGCTGCTCTGACTGTATGCATTTTCAAAACTATCTGAACATTCTAGTACGATTATGGAATTCACTGAATAATTAATCAATCAAATAGTTGCTGGAAGATGAAAGGTCAGTTTATTGCCCACCTGACTCCTTCCCCATTAGCCTGAATAGTACTCTAGCAAGCAGCCTGACTGTCCTGCTCCTTAGGCTTACAGAACTGGTAGGAAAAAGCAATGAGTGCTCATCTTCATCTCCTCGTTCTGTTCTCACTCCTCAATCTGAGAAGAGCTCAACTAGTGGGCAGGTTGCTATGAGGAGATTATTTAATTTCCAAGGCTTTAATTTTCCACATTTTTACATCAATATATTATAGTTACTATTCTGGTCCTGGAGAAAGAGACTTCATGAGAGTCATTACTGAACTTCAGTATTATTCTTTTAATTGCTGGCCCTCTCCCAGCTTATATTAATCATGGTAGCAACACATTATTTCCAGTAGCTTGGGTCAACTGCACCTTTGTTGCTATGTGCCCCATTTTGTTATCTTTATCAATAATCTCTCATATTAGCTGTACTCCTCATTTTCCCTTCTTTATTTACGCTACTTTGTAGTTTTGGATGATCAGCTCTTCTGCAACCGCACTTAGCAAACCATTTCTCAGTATCAGAAACTGTGGTGTTTTGGATGGTCAGGCAACATGGAAACTCTTACTGTTAGTTTTCCTGGTTATCAGTGGAGCCATTTTGAATTTCTGAATGGGAGGGCTGGTTCCATTGTGTCTGTTTTCCCCAACTAAATGAAAACATGTAGTTTCTTTAGTGTAGTTTTGTAGTATTCTTTCCTTCTTCTTTGGATTTGGTGACCTTATTATAAAAGATAGCCCTTAGGTGTAGGGCCTCAAAAGTACCCAAGTCGTTATAGACCCAATAGTCTTCAAGAGAAAACTTCTTGTGATAAAAATTCTTTGCTTAGTGTTATTTTTGAAATTATGTCTTTGTCTTCAGGACTAACAAAACCGAAGGGATGAAGCAGGGCCATTCCCTGGCATTACAGGCAGGAAAAACAGATGGTGTGTGTTTTTAAAAGAGATTATTTTAGGACCTGTACACTGAAGGAATGGTTTTTCTTTATAGAATTATAAACATTTAGTGCATTGGGTTTGCATATAATCGCCATATCTCTCAAATAGAACAGATTTTCATATTATTAAGAATTCATAATCATTAAAGTAAATGTAGCATATAAAATTACTTCCCACCAACTGAGGTGGGTGGCAGACGCAGCAGGGTGAAGTTCGTTACCTCAAAGCTTGAAATCTCCCTCAGGGATCAAGCAGGGGAGTAACACACCAACATCAGACAGAGCAACAACAAAAGTATTGTGCATCTTTCACATAAACACACTTAGATATGGAGGAAGTAATTGAAATGCTGTTTGTTGTTTTTGTAGAAAGATTCAAACATTTTTTATCAATAGCATAACTTTAATGGTTGGAATATAAAGCAGAATTCATTGCCTA
Organism: Cnemophilus loriae; assembly: GCA_013397755.1. Taxonomy (NCBI): domain Eukaryota; kingdom Metazoa; phylum Chordata; class Aves; order Passeriformes; family Corvidae; genus Cnemophilus; species Cnemophilus loriae. The sequence goes on along the minus strand of VZTF01009527.1, from coordinate 50,571 downwards.
TAGATTTCAGTGGCAGTATTCTCCAGGGTATAATTAGTAGTGTTGTGAGATATTTTTTGCTTCATTTCAAATATACAAAGCCTGGCCCTGCTTCCACTTAAGTCAATGGCATGATTTTCATTAACTCTCTCCTGTGATAGCCTAGTTAAGCTCAGAATGAAGGAAATGATTACCAAGGTGCTTTATTTAAAGGAACGGCTTTAAGTGAGATAAAATCCCTGAGATCAGCTTTGAAACAATTTAAGATTAATACACATAAACTAACTTATTTCTCTCCATATGACAGGTTTCCCTCAACATTAGTATGTGGAACATAGAATAATCAGTGTAACAATTGGAAAACTTAGATATGCAGTACTGTGTTAGTAAAGGGCTTTATGATGAGAAGCGAAAGAAAAGGATCTGGAATATCTTTTGAGTAACAAAGAAGTATATGTAATATACAGCATCCCAGAAGACAAATGCTAGAAGAATATTTATTGCCAACAGGAATTACTTGAAAGAAAATCTTTGGACTATTATTGTGATTGATCAGCACAGTACACAAAACAGTTTTTGTGAAAATATAATTTTTGGAGCAAAAGAAGCATTTTATTTGTTAGTAAGCCTTGTCAACAGAACTTAACACCTCAGGCAAATTTATCTGCAACTTATTCAGATCTGGGCTTGAACTTTACAGTTTATGAATAGAAGTGGTAGTCTTTCTAGTTTTTCCCCCTTAACCAGGAGATGTTTAATCACTGTTTACTAGACTTCATTCAACCCTGCCAATCCAGTCTCCTAAAATTATATTTCTTCTCTAGCTCCTGTTTTGAACTAGTCATAAGTATTCTTGTTCTGACTACTCAGTCTTGATCATATGTTGAAAGAATGCCCAAGTTTCATCAGAAACTTTGATGTAAGGGGACCTGAGTACTCTGAAAAATTCTGAAATATCCTGTAAAACAGTAACCATTTCGAGGTTTTTATAAAGTCACATAAAGCAGCTCTGCCTATTACAACAGCACAAACGATAACAAAACAGTAGAAACACAAAACATGTGCTAGCAAAGTATTTTCAGAAGTGACTGTGGAGTTTTCATAACTTGATATAAAGCCAAACAACTCAAAACATACCAGTATATTAGCAGACATTTAAAAAAAACAAAGCAAATATAAAGACTCAGAACTAAAACCCAACCTAAATCTAAACACTCTATTTCTTTGCAAATCCAATCTATTGAAGCTTGTTGTCTTCCTACAAGAGCCAAGTGAATTTAACACGTGTGAAAATAGCTAGTGAGTGACTGTATGTATTTCACGTCTGAGAATATATTATTTTAGAATTAATTGTCTGCATATCACATTAAAAAAAGTCCTAGGATTTCGTTTGAAGGGTTTGGACAGGAAATATTTAATACTTATGTGTAAATGGCAAGTTTAAAGAGCTATTTAAGAGTAGTCCATGGACTCCTAGAGCACAGAATTATTTAGGCTGGAAAAGACCTTTCGGACCATTGATTCTAGCCGTTAACCAACCACTGCCAAGTCCACTAGGAAACAAGATGGTGACTCAACTGCTTCCAGGAGAATGCTGTGGGAAACAGAACAAAATGTTTTACCAAAGCCCAGGTAGACAACATCCACAACCTTTCCTCATCCACTAAGTGAGTGACCTTGTCACAGAAAGAGATCAGGGTGATCAAGCAGGACCTGCCTTTCATAAACCCCTTCTGTCTGGGCCTGATCTCCTGGTTATCCTGGACATATTGTGTGATGGCAACAAGATGATCTGCTTCCCCTGCACTGAGGTCAGGTTGACAGGACTATACTTTCTTAGCTTCTTCTTGCAACCTTTCTTGTAGATGGGCATCACATTTGCAAAGTTTTAGTTGACCAGGACCTCCTCAATTAGCCAGCACTGCTGGTAAATGATGGAAAGTGGCTCAGTGAGCACTTCTTCCAGCTCCATCAGTACCCTTGGATGGATTCCATCTGGCCCTATGGGCTTGTGTGTGTCTGAGTGGTGTAGCAGGTTGCTGATCATTTTCTGTAGGATTATGAGGGCTTCATTCTGCTCCTGTCCCTCTCTTCCAGCTCAAGGGGCTATGTATCCTGAGAAAAACTGGTCTTTCTATTAAAGACTGAGGCAAAAACCCATTAAGTACCTCAGGCCTCATCCCTTGCCACTCTTTCTGCCCTTATCCTTCTCCTTAGTCCTCTTTTTGTAGCTGATGTATTTATAGAAAAACTTTTTTATTGCCTTTTACTGCAGTTGCCAGATTAAGTTCTAGCTGGACTTTGGCCCTTTTAATTTTCTCTCTACATAACTTCGCAACATCCTTGTAGTCCTGACTGTCCTGTATTTTCTTCCAAAATTTGTAAACTCCCCTTTTTTTCCCTGAGTTCCAGACAAAGCTGTCTGTTCAGCCAGGGTGGTCGTCTTTGACAACTGTTCTTTTAGCTCATGGGAACAGCCTGCTCCTGAGACTTTAAGATGTATGTATTCATGCAAACTCATTTTCTTTAATGTTACTCATATAATACACTTTTAACCGTTTAAATGAGAGTGGCCTGATGTCCAGACCTGTTGATTTCTCACTGTTACTTTCAGTGGGTGATTAGTAGCTTTGTTACAGGGTCTACATTACAGGTAGGCACAGTCTTTTTTAAATAGGTTGGCCACTCTGTAAAGTGTTTCTTTCCGTGTGTATAGCATCAGATCCTTAAGTGTGGTAAATAAACCTTTCTCTTTGAAGTTCACTTTGGTGATTTGCTTATGCTGCAAATCTGGTATGTAAAAGTGTATCTTATTTTATTTGGTTTTTTCTGACTGCAAATTTATCTTTGTGTCTGGGACTGTACATTCCTTTATGGGCTTCACTATGTAAGGAAAGATTTTGATTTGCTGTTGTTATGGTATCACTGAATGTTCTTTCACTGAAGCTGTTTTCTACTGAAAGTAATTGAAGAGTTTTGGGGGGTTTTTTGTGTGTGAAAAGCAGTAAGAATTAATCTAATTATATTAGCGGGAGTTTAAATGCTACGGTTTTTAAATTAGCAGTAATGAATATGTTAAAATGAATAGGTGACATAAACTACGTGAAACAGCAGCTGAGGGCTTCATCTTAGTTGTAGCTGACCTACATAAGAGTCCTATTCCTGAATACTCCAGATTAGGAGGGAAGAGAGAGGAATTATTTTTAAAACAGGATTTGCTGTTCCCTGCTAAAGGAAAGTGCCCTGTATCTGTCTCTGCCAGCAAAATTCAGGCTCAGCAGTTTGATATGACACTAATTTACTTGCAGAGAGATTTATAAACCTTCATAAATAGCAGAACAATATGATTAGATAGTACTTCTGTTGATTCAATTACAACGGAGGTTTAAAGACACCAAGAAAAAGAATCAAATGGCCCAAGCTGGAATTAAGCTTTCTTAATGGAATGGGAAAAAAACCCCAACAGTGATGAAAAAGAAACAAAGAATTTCTGCTGTGATCAAGCATTCTTAAGCTTTGGTGGATGTATTGCATTAAAAGTTGGAATCTGGACCACACGTCATTCTTCTTCGAGATGTAGCTTTCATTTATAACTTTAGTGAATTGTTTTAAAAATCATTTATTTCAGTTTCCACAGGCCTTTCGCATCTTTTTCTACAGACTGGGCTATGTACTGGATCACGCCTTCAGAAAACTACCCAGAATACTGTGAGGACTTTTGTGGTAGTGACATATTATACTTTTATTCCTTTTAATGGGCCATGTCAGCAGTTCTCTGACCACATCTCTTTTTTAGCTGAGTAAGGCAGGAGTCACAAACTAAGAGCCAGCATTTGAAACTGTTTGGAAGCTCAGCCATATGTTACAGATATGACGTGCGTCTTGCTCTTTGTCTTCTTTGAACAGTTTCCTGTGAGAAGCAAGGGTTCTCTACTGAAACGAATGGGGACCATTTATATGGTTGTAAACTTCAGCACATGGCTTAGCACCAGTCTTCAGTCAAAAATCTCCATCGGACAAGGATTTATTTAGAAAAAGGTTTTAAGTGCTACTATATAGAGCTTGGCTCCGCTCTTTGCTCAGCTACTTATTTGGAGAAATTTACATATAGGTACATATTTGCACATAGAAATTTTTTTCCGTATTTTTCTGGAAAAAACATTTTTTTAGATGCTTATTTAGGTTTCTTTACTCAAGAAAATGAGTATTGAGTGCTATCAGTAGTTAGGGAAGTTATTTAGAAAGTTGAATACCTGTATTTCGACCCTAACAGTAACAAATATTCAAATATCACATAATATTTGGCCCTGTCATTCCAAGAAATACAAGGTTTTTGCACAGCCTACTGCCAGATTGCTTTTTTCTGTTCCTGTCCGATAAAAATTAGCAGTTTGAGCAACGATGCTGGATTACAATGCAAAGTTAAGTTTGACATACTCTGCCCTATACCTTGGAGTCTAAAGCAAAGATAAAGGGAATTTAGTGTGTCTATTTCTTTGAAAAAGCTCATGTTCAATCCCCACCTTTTTTTTAAAGCTGTTTGCTTCCCAGTGAATATGAAACTGGATGAAAAATAGTCTTATGAACTGCATCCTTAGAGGAATTGTAGCATAACTGGTTAGGAGCATCGAAATACTGAACCCTTATCTGGGCTCTGGAGAAGATTAATGCAGTTGGAATTGAATACAGGAAAAAGTGGTTGCTTTGGAGAGGGTAGGTAGGCCGGAGACCCTTCTTTCTGGTCCTTACTCTGAGCCTGTATCTATTTAGATCAATGATTTTTTAAATAACATTCAACTGTTGACTGCTGCTGCATTAGCAAACTCAGCCATGAAATATCCCATCAAGGCTGAGCAAAACTCCAGCACGAAGTTACCAGTGGTCCTGTCAGGAAACGAATTAATAGGGTCTGCATTTTCTTTAAAATTTGATTGGTTTCCCAGAAAAGCCAATGGAAATACCACCAATCCTTGTTCTGCTTTGGTAGAAACCATAACATTCCAGGAAGTTTGCAGAAGCCATTGAATGAAGACTCTATTGAACCAAATGTCACTCCTCATTAAAAAAAAGGTAAAAAATTGGTCTTTCAACATACCTGGTCTTATGTAAAACAGTTCAATTACTTGCAGAGGAAATCCTATTTTTCTGATGTAGTCATCTGCAAGAAATATAATTACACACAACTTGTACAGTAACTAAAACTTACTAGTTTGTAGGACAACTGTGTTCTTTAATACTCTTTCATTAAAGTGTTTGGCTCGATCTACTTATTACCTTTCTATCCTTTTGAAAAAGCCACACCCTTTCTATGAAATATATATCCCCAATATGTCTGGGAATATGTGCCCAAAATGTTCTCATGTTCTCTGTAGTCAGAAGAGTTATGGTCATTTGTTTTCAAATTAGAAAATGAAAATATAGACATGTAACTTAGAAATGTGAAGATATTTTCTTAGATGCAATCTATCCTTTGAAGGAAAAGAAGGAAAAAAGATGTCTGGCGACTTTTTTTTTGGTATTATTTTGTGTCGTAACTCTAACTGCATGTACACTGAGAGGAAACAACATCCAGAGGGAATAATAAATGGTTATGGATTTCCAGAATAAAGATTTCTGCTTCCAGCAAAGTCAGGATCTTATTAGGTGATGAAGGTATCCATAATTTGAATTTTATCTTTAACAATGCAGAAGAAAGAAACTTGAAAAAACCCCAAAACCCTCTTCCAATTGCATGTTTTGTGCAAATAATAGAGTGCTAAATAGTGGCAAATAAAGTAAAAAAATATGCATTTATTAATTCAAAAGGATTATTTTCTATTTAAGTTCTTTCCAGATTATATAGAAGTATATAGGTAGTGATGAGATACCTTATTCTTTCAAACAAAAACATTTTAATGGCAGGAAAGAGAGACTAACTTTACGGCTTTGCTCTATTCATGTCCTGTAATGTTTAACAGAAAAATATAAACAACTATGTGTTCACTCAGTTGTGTATATACCATCAAAACAATCTTTTGCAGAAAGTGACTGAATTAAATGTTGCTTGTTTGAATGCACTTCTGCCTGTCACAAAACAAGGTAGGAAAAAAGAAATCCTGAAAAGTTGAAATCTCTACTTACTTTGACAAACGCAACATAAATCAAGAGCTCCAGGTTATCTCTCTGTAAATATAAACACATAAAAGATTCAGAAAAAGTTTGTTTTAAACAAGTCACTTCACAAAACTTGCTTTGAACCTTCAGGGTTCAGACATTTAACTGTATGTCAGAAAACTTCTGTGACAGTGATTGACCCCACTTCTTTCCTGTTCCCTTTGATACAAGATATAATCCAATAGACTTTCTATAAAAAAAAAAATCTTACTCTTCTTTGGTACTCTGGACCTTTATGTCAGAAAGCTGTGACACTGGGCTCTCGGTCTGCTATTTTTAGTCTCTCAATATGTTTGGAAGAGGAAAATCACCATCTTGAAATTATCTGTAGGGTTTGAGCTGAGGAAAGATGCAACAAAAAGATGTCCATTTACAATAGACACAAATGTCTGTAAGAACACCACTGTGAAAGGAAAAGAAACCAAGTTTAAACTGGATATTCAAGACAAAATTATAATAGTTTCTCTCATCAGTTGGGAACCCTGGCCTGATTTCCTTATGAGATCCTGCTTGCACGCATCATATCTCCTATCTCAGGTTGTCCTCCTTGGAGAGAGAGTCTGTTGGCAAAGTTTATGTTAAATTTTCTGTCCAATCAATATGGATCCTTTCTTTTTCCCCTGCTCCTCTTATCTTCACCCCATTTCTTCTGCTTCATCCCGTTTCTTCTGTCTCTATTTCATTCAGGCAAAAGAGCAGTATCAGACTTGAATAAATCAAGGATGGATTCACCTTTTTTGAATAAGTAGATATTCTGCTGACACACAGATCTCTCCAGCTTATTGAGCATTTTCCAGTTTAGTAAAGGTAACCCCTCAGAACTCCATCATCAAAATAATGAAGTTCTCCATTCTTACATCTTTCTTACATGAGCTTGCTGAAAAATACTGTTGCTGAAAACACTGCAGTGAATTCAGGGTGTTGGGCACTATTAATAATACTTGTTGTGAGATGTGATCTGCTTGCAGTCTCTATAGAATATTTTAGACTGAAATTCAAAGAAGATTTTTGAGGAATATAATTATGGCAGCAAACACATCCTAGCAAGGAGTATTTAAGTGTTTGAAGCTTAGCTGCATAGAAGCAGAATTGCTTACATATCTGTATACACTGAAGATTTGCATGCAATATATTAAATTGGGAGTTTAATTGCTTAGCTTTCATTATTCATATTTTTGAAGTGAACCTCACAGAGAAATTATGGCTAGGTTTTTTGTCTGTATTTACCAATCGTAGAATTTAGCTAATTAAACTAAACGTCTGTGCTAAGTGACTTGCCTCTAATTTACTGCAAAATTTGAAATGCATTTATTGGGTACCAGGGCATTTCACTTAGAGCATATAAGTTTAGTAAGAGCACCTCTGGGTTTCTGTGTAGATTCTGAAAGCCACACTGTGACCAAGGTGTTATTGTCTCTTTGTTTAACACTTGCATGTGTTTCATTTACCTGACAGATTTCTCTTTATTTTTGCATTCCAAACAAGCTCCATCTGCACACCTCATAAGCTGGTGTTATAAAGAGACACCTAAAAACATTTAGGAATTCACAAGGTGATTAAATATTTTAATGTGGCTACAGCATTGTATCTAAAATCAGTAGTATTGTAAAGTTTTGTAGTAAGGTGTGAACACAGTTTGTACAGAATTAGTTGCCCAGCTTTTCTATTACCTTTGACAGAAGAGAAATATGTATGATTCACTAAGCTGGAAATCCATGTAACACACTACATGTGTTACAGCACATCACAGAAGGTGCAGTTCACATGAGTGTTAAGGTACTACCACCACCAATTCTTTTCATATTCACATTCAGTTATTGAAAAAGAACTAATTTTTTTGTTGGTATTGTTGGGCTTTGAAGGCTTTCTAAAATTTTCTCTTGAGAGAATTCAGTCCTGTTATTTTCTTCCTGCATTTCTACATGCCATGCTATGACTCACACTCAGAATTTTATGGCTTTTTTTCATTTTATCAGATCTATGGAGGAGTTGAATGGAAAAAGTTTGTTGGGCTAGGCTGAAGATTGTGGGTATCGAAACAGCCATTTGAACAGCACCTAAACAGGTAAATCCAAAATTGTGGTTCTGGAAACCCTGCTGAGCTATTACCTAATCCCAAGGTGATCTGAACTGTAAATGGACCCTAATTTCAACTTCATGGAAAATTTTCTTGTATCTTGACAGTGATATCTTCCTGTCCAACTCACCTGATGACTCAATCAGGAAAAATACCGCTGTCCTTCTCAGACTTATGCAGAGCTTAGTTTCTTGTAAAACATAGTAATGGTCAACTATCAGCAGGGGAAAAAAAAACCAACTCCAAGTAATTTCCTCAGTTCTTTCCCCTACCTTTATTCATTCTGTTTTCTTCCTTTATTTTTTTTTCCCAAGCTGTCTTCTACTTCTTGATTCTACGCTATCTTGTCACAGTCTGATGATCTGGTGTTGTCTTTGCTTCTTCATGCTCTATCTTCTGCCTCTGTTCTTTCTCTCCAGGTATGTTACCATTATGGATAGGCATCAAGTTATCTCCTAGCAGCTGGAGTCCAGAAGTGACTTGGAGAATCTGGGGGAGAAAAAGCATCTCCCTTCCCTTAAGAGAACACAGTACTTAACTTCCTCTTGGAGTACAATGAATGCAGTGAATGCGATGGTTGTGCATGTCCTGCACAGTACAGGAATACAATCACGAGAGACAAATCTTTGCAGAATTCACTGCTAAATTCTGACCTATGTTACTTCAGCATGTGCAAACTTCATTTTAATAGCTGTATTATATAGGAAGATCTTTATGAAAGATGGAAAAGGCAGGTCCTTATCTCTTGTTAGTCCTCTTTCAAGTTTAACGTTCTGCTGCAGGCTTTAGGACTTCTGTGTGAATTGGTTTTAGGGCTTCTGTGTGAAACTGAGAGTTTAATAGAGCATAAAAATATGTTTCTTTTTTGTTTTGTTTTTTTTCTCAAAAATAATTGAGCATTTTTGGCTGAGAGTTGTCTAAACATCTGAGACATATTGCTTGCAAAAGTTTGATGTATTGCTTTAAGTTTTTCAAAATTAGTTGTAGTTCGTGAAATAAAATAAAGGAGAATTATAAACTTAGAGGTAACAATACTTGACATAGAAATTATTTCCTGATTATTTCAAAAGCCAGGCGTACTTTCACCCAACACAATAACAGGACCATTCAAGTGCTTCCCCTGGGAGAAAAATCTTGTTGTGGTTTGCCTCTCTTGAGATGAAAAAGAAACCGTATGAAGACTTCAGATGGAGAAGGGTGTCTTTTTTCTGGACTAGTCTCTTGTTACAGTCATCTTTCTGCGTTGCTGCAGGTATGCTAACAATGTAAACTACATTTCTGTGCTTTGTGGGGCAGTTTTGCCTTTGGATAGTCACTGTGCTCTTTTCTAAGCAGCTGATGAATTCAAGCAGCCAGCTATATTCACTGAATGAGATGAGGTTTCACTAGTGTGGCTGTAAGCAGAATTTGACCGATAAAATGGTCTCTTTCTTCTCTGCAATATTGCTTGCGTCTGCCGGTGACAGGGTTGCTTGTTTTATCTCAGTGCTTTTATCTGTTCTACTCTCCAGTAAGACCCTTCTTCCGAATGGCTCCATGCTTCCAGGCATATTTTAATAATTCATCACAAAAAGCTAGACTAAGCAAGATAAATAACACAGCATGATCTATGGCTGTGCCTCAAAGGCAGGAAGCACAAATCGTGTTTAACCACATAAACATCAAGCTCTCATCTCACTTTACAGTCAGGGAGGGAGCAGTACACTTGGTAAAAAAAAACAGCTGATCTATAAACACCTGACTTAATATAAAAAAAATTTAAGAAATGAATGGGAAAGTTGAAAGTTCATAAAATAGATGGTAATTATTTAAAGGAAACATTAGTCAAAAATATAAAGGTACATTCATGCACAGAACAGTTTTTAAAAAAAGTATTCATCTAGAACCAAATAAATACGCCAGTGGTAAATGTCAGCTCCATTTCTCTTAAATAGTATTTTTTGGCTTTCTGTGAAGAAAAACCTCGGTAATTATTTAAGGTCTTTGTTAAGACTGAGGACTCAGCATGTTATTTAGGATTATTTGGACTATTTATGTAGAACAGGCTCATAAAAATATACCTGATCCTGCAACTACTTGACAGTTGAGTTCTCTTTGCCCTTCTTCCCTACTTGCTTCAAAGATTCTATTCATTCACCTTCCCAACTTCTCCAAGTTCTTAGCAAATTCTTACTTCTATACCTGTCCCCACAACTCCTAGCTCTTTCTCTAAACTTTCTTTCTGATCTAGAGAGTCTATCCATTCATCATATTTCTAAGTATTTATCAGAATAATTGATAAACTATTCATGTGTTCACTGTGTGCTCCAGGGACAGCAAAGACATAAGCATCCCCACATACCCAGCAGTGGGATGTGAAGCTATAAAATGGCAGTGGGTAAAGAGGGCAGGTTTTTCAGGATACCCAGTGGGAAAAAAGAGTGGCAGCTTAAAATGTTCATAATAGCATTATCTTCTGCTCTATGCCTTCTGTTGCAGCTTATGGATGAGACAAGAGGATTAGGAAGCCACGGAGAGAGCAGGGAGATAAGGTTCACTGTGCAGACACCAGGGAACAAACTCTGGCTATGATACAAATGCACCAGGAGATGTGCCAGAAATGTCCAATAGCCTCCCAGATCTTTAAGCTAACTGGATTTTCTAGGACAATCCTTCTTTCTTGGAGATTTGTAGAAATATTCATTCTTAACAATTCATTGCAAGTCTTGTGCTATGTCTTAAAAGATTCCTTTAACTTAGGTATTTGTATACAGCAAGTTTGCAATTTGAGAATCTCTCTTCAAACGACACTTTTCCTTTGGCCTCAAGTACATTATTGGCACCTTTCTCTTCACATTCTCTATTTTTTTTCTGTAATTCTTTTAGTCTCATGAAGTTCCATTCATTTGTACTACAGATTACTCACTAGTTGAGTGATTGGCTCAAGATAGAGGACTGATCAAACAGCTGCTTTTATGTATTTTTAAATAAGAGTGATAGTGTGGATCGATAAAGCTCTGTTCATTCACCAGGGCTTTTGATCTCTCCACCAACTGTAAGTTGTGCAGAAAAATCTGTGATACCCATAGACAGTCTCACATTGGCAATTGAGGGGCTTGATACAGACGAAGAACAGACATGATGAGAAGGACTTGGGGATGCTGGTGGATGAGAGTTTGGACAGGAGCTGGCAATGTGCACTTGTATTCCAGAAACACAATTGTATCCTGGGCTGCATCCAAAGCAGCGTGGCCAGGAGAGCAAGGGAAGGGATTCTGCTCCTCTGCTCTGCTCCGGTGAGACTGCACCTGGAAAACTGCATCCAGGTCTGGGGTCACAGGAAAGACATCAGCCTGCTGGAGGAAGTCCAGAGGAGGCCACCAAGATGATCAGAGGGCTGGAGCAGCTCTCCCATGGGGAAAGGCTGAGAGAATTGAGATTGTTCAACCTGGAGAAGAGAAGGCTCTGGGATGACCTAATTTCAGCCTTCTAGTAGCTGAAAGGAGCCTAAGAGAAAGATGGAGGGAGACTATTTATGAGGTCATGTAGTGACAGGACAAGGTGGAATGGCTTCAAACTGAGAGGAGGTTTAGATTAGATAATAGGAAGAAATTCTTCACTGTGAGGATGGTGAGGCACTGGAAGATTCTTGAGAGAATCCGTGGTTACCCCATCCCTGAAAGTGTTCAAGGCCAGACTGGATGGGGCTCTGAACAGCCTGGTGTAGTGGAAGGTGTCCTTGCCCTTTGCAGAGGGGTTGGAACTTGATGATCTTAAAGGTCGCTTCCAAGCCAAACCATTCTATAGCATCATTTAGACAGTATGAATTTGGACAGCACCCAGAGGGGTTAACACAGGGTGAATGTTTCAGGCACTTTTTTTTTCTTACACTTTAGTGATCTTACTTGAGAGAGCCAAGTATTCTTATTGATCAGTAACCATATAATGTACAGTATTAATCATCTAACTACCAAATATAATAATTTGTGAAGGGAGTTGTATTGGGTTTGCATGGCCAGGTTTTGGTAGCAGGGGGGCTACATAGGTGGTTTTGATGCCTAAAGATTTTTAGCCTTTTTCATGTTTGTAGCTTTGTAGATTTTTAATATGTAGTTACATAGCTTCAAGTACTTTTCCTCCCCTCTCTCACAGTTTAGCTACATTTGCATATAGCCATATTTGTGCACCTGAAAACTTTCATTAAAGAGTTGATTTTTATCTTACAACTCTTAATATTGTTTAGAAAGGTTTTGCCTTTTGATTCCAGGCAACAGTTTCTGTGAGAAGCTGCCAGAAGCTTCCTCCAGGTCCAACAGAGCCAGTGCCAGCCAGCTCCAAGACTGACGTGCCACTGATCAAGGCTGGGCCAATTAGAAATGATGATAACCCCTCTGTGAGAACATATTTAACAAGGATAAAAAACAAAAAAGTTATTGCAGATATAATTGTGGCCAAACATGAGTGGGGTGAAAATACATGAGAGGAACAGCTGTGCAGACACCAAGGTCATTGGAGAAGGAGGGGCAGGAGGTGCTCCAGGCACTGGAGCTAAGATTCCCCTGCAGCTCATGGTGAAGGCTGTGGTGAAGTAACTGTGCCCCTGCAGCCCATGGAAGGACACAGGGATCCAGATACCCACCTGCAGCCCCTGGAGGAGACCCAGGCTGGAGCAGGTGGATGCCTGAGAGGAGACTGTGATCCTGTGGAAGGCCTGTGCTGGAGCAGGCTCCTGCCAGGACCTGCAGACTCTTAGAACGAGGAGCCTGTGCTGGAGCAGGTTTCTTGGTAGGATTTGTGACGCTGTGGGGAACCCACACTGGAGTAGACTGTGCCTGAAGGACTGCACCCTGTGGGAGAGTGACCCACACTGGAGCAGTTTGTGAAGAGCTGTTGCCCATGGGATGGACTCACACTGGAGAAATTCTTGGTGAACCCTCTCATAGGAGGCACCCTACACTGGAGAAGAGGAACCTATGTGGAATGAACTGAACACAGCCTCCATTCCCAGTCTCCCTGCCCTGCTGGGGGAAGGAGGTAGAGCTTGGGAAGGAGGGAGGAATGGGGGGAAGGTGTTTTTAAGGTATATTTTACTTCTCATTATCCTGCTCTCATTTTTTAGTGCTAAGTTACATTAACATTCCCAATTCAAGTCTGTTCTGCCCATGAAGGTATTTGGGGAATGAACTCTGTCCTCGTCTCAGCTCATGAACCTTCCATTATATTTTGTCTTCCCTGTCCAGTTGCAGAGGCGAGTGATGGAGAGGTTTTGGTGAGTGTATGCTGTCCAGACAGGGCCAATCCCCTACTTAAAAATATGCATTTGGCAGGGGGTTATGTGAGTGTGTCTATTGTCATTGCTACCTTTTCTGTGCTCTTTTCATGACAAAAAGTTCATCTGCCATATTACAAGTCCCATCCACCTGTGTCTCCTCCACCTGCAAAATGAAATGTACAAACTCACAGGACTTGGGACAGAGGAGCAGAAAGACATTCCTCTTCTGGTAAATTGTGCTCGGTGTGAGAAGAATGCTTTAGTTCATATTTTATACAGTAGCTAAATTCTTTCCCTGATCTGTTTCAGATAATTAAGTGCTGCCTATAATGTAAGGTAAGGGATTAGACGGCAGGTGTTTGCTTCAGGTAGTCATAAACTCTTTCAAAAGACTTTGAAATATCAGTATCATTTAAAAAGTCTTAGTAGGAAGTTAGCTACTGTGGAGATTTAATGGAAATTTTCAATGCAGTGCCTTTCTTCAAAGAATGATATCAAGTTATCATTCAGCTGTGACAGAAGATAGTCAACTGGATGCCTCCAAGAGGCATGTATCCTCTTCTGAAGCACATATGTACTGAAATTATGCTGTAACACCCTGTGCTGTTTTCAAGAGAGCGCTGGTTTTGTCAGACTCCTCATTTCCTGCATATATGACATACCTGCCAAGGATTCTGCTTGAGGCAAAACAATCCTACATTTGGGTTTTTCATCTCTTCCCCTGGCAAGCCTTTCCTAAATTTCTTATGATTTTTGTTGACCTTACTCTTATCATGTTAATTTATTCTTTTCTTCCTTACTTTCCATACTTCCAAGGAAAGATTTTAGCTTTTCAACCATCTGAATAATTGCTAAAAAAATGAGTGGTTATTGCATGTCAGACATCCAGACAAAACCAGTTAAGAACAGACATTGTCTGATGGAAGAGATCTAAAATTTGTGAAATAATTAAATTTAGAGAAATTTTAATTAAAAAAATTTAAACGTAATCAGCTAACATAATATGAATGCACAAAAAATGCTCCGTCTTTTTTTTCCCAGCATATGATGTGCATAATAATTTTGATAGTTAGCATATTGCTATTTGCTAGCTCTTTAAGTAATACGCATATATTAATATTTCCAAGAGCTAGGAAATATTTACAGTGGTTTAAATACAATATTTCACATGAGCAATTATTTCCTTTTTTTCTGTGATGTTCTCAGAAAAGGTATGTTTCACTCTGGTCTATCTTCCTGCTGACTTAGCTGCAAGAAGATCATGGTAGAATAACTGATCAATACTAATGCACATTTTAGTGACAATACCATCAGCAGAAAGGAACCATAGGTAGTCCCTGATGCTATAAAATGTTAACTTACGGTACACTTACGTGATACTGCAAGTTTATGATGGAGTTTCTAAAGTTTTTTATGTTTTAATAGCATATTGCTTTTTTACAGCACTGTTTTTACCTCAAAGGGACATAAGAAAGAAGACACTTTAGACTATTCTTTAAAATATATAAAAAATCATGTTGAAACATTTGGAAATTTTCAAAGAGGTTTTTGCAGAACACAAAACAAGAGCAAACACTGTGGCAAATAGCCCTTTTGTTGGGAATATCTCATGCAGTTCTGTAAAGGTGCTTAGTCTGTTTCTTCTTGTTTTCATCACCTCCTGCGAGGTCCTTTTTGTGAGAGTTAATTGCAACAGAGATGTACTGAAATGCAGTGCCGATCTTTTACACATAGACTGCTACTCTGCCTGTAATTCTGCAAGAAATAGTGGTAAAAATATTTTACTCATTGTTTTAACCTTCCAGTGTAACACCACTGTTACAGAGTTACAAAGAAAAATCTGTTTTGTTCCAATCCACGTACATTGCTATGTAAACATTGTTTTTGATTGTCTGGTTTTCATTTTGCCTTTAAGAGCTGGGAAGGAGAGAGGGGTGAAAGAAAGGTGTTTTTAAGGTCCTATGTTGCTTCTCATTATCCTGCTTTGATTTTGTTAGTAATAAATTAATTTAATATCCCCAAGCTGAGACTACCAGTGATAGCATTTGGTGAGTGATTTCTCCCGGTCCTTATCTCAACTCATAAACCTTTTGTTACATTTTCTCTCCTCTGTCCATTTGCAGTGGGGAGTCATAGAGAGGCTTTGTTGGGTGTTTGGTATTCAGTCAGAGTCAAGCCACTACAGCTACTTTTATAAATAGACAATCATTTTTGTTGATTTAATTCCCAAAATCGACGACTGTCCTTCACGTGCGTTCCTGTTCATTGACAGTTAGGATAGCACTTGATGCAAAAGGCTGAGTCAACACTCACAAAGTGGGGAATCACATTTTCTAGGTCATTGTGTCTTTTATTTTCTTTAGAGGAGCCAAGATGACCAACCTCAACCAGACGTTTGACTTTTAGTCATCAAAATTTCAGTGAAACATCTCCCAGGCACAGAATATAACTTTCATTCTTGTGGCCTTTCAGACCTTTTTTTTCAAAGTTGGTCCATTCTATGCATTCTGTAAGAATCTGGCTACGAAGAGGAGATTTCTTTGTAAGTTTGAGTTCCCCTGATTGAAAGTCCAGTCCAGTGGAAATGAGTCCAAGTAAGAACACGAGTGGAACAGGTGAAGGTGAACAGGCCACACAGCTGCTCTCCTGACCAGATTGTTTTAGTCTGTCTGACAGAGATATTATTCATGTAGATAGCAATGCACACACAACTGAAGTGCCATTTCTGATTCAATCTTTTCTAAGCATTTAGTTTTGACAGTGATATTCATAAGGGATTTTTATGAGTTTTAGATATTGTGCTGGCATGATTTTTTTCAAAGAGATTGATTTATGAACAGTATTTGATGATTTTTCTGTTTTTTCAAGGTCCTTATATCAAAAAGAAAATTGATATCTTCAAGCTGGCCATAATAATAATAATATTTACCTAAAAAAGAGGCCAGTTTTTAAAGATCATGAAATCAACACTACAGCTAAGCATTTACTTCTCTGACAATTGCTAAAATATTAATGAACATGGCTGGTTTTATTTTTATTTCTGGTCAGTTTCTTTCACATTATAGCTTACTTTGACTTTATGTAAATAGTGCCAAGCATAAAAGGCTATTACTAATATGGCAAAAAATGTTTCTTGGTTTACTACGTTCCAAGAGATTGATTTGGATGTGTCTATGAATTTTATTAAAGGTAATAGCACCAATGTTTCTGATGCTGAAATTAATTTTGGAACAATTTTCAAGCGCTTTTTAGAACATCTTATTATCATCTCTCTAATTGTGCTTCTCCATTGCTTGGATGAAATATCAAATATTATATGCATGTGTTCATGCTGTAAATCTTTGATTATTTTGCTTGTTTATTTGATGGTCAGAAGACATGAATCCTATTCTATTTTACTATGCTTTTATTACTTTTTCATACCAATCGCAAAGGGACATATCTATTTCATAATTTTTCAAAAGGTTAATGTGACCATTAATCTCTCTTGAATGTATGCTACACACAATATCTGCTTTATTGCATGCCCATTACAGAACCAAAGCTTTGCACAGTCGATCAAAACCAAATAGATTATCTTTCCTCTCATCCTCTCAAGACCCCTTGTTTGCCTGAACACTTAATGTAACTATTTTGTTATAATCCCTTTAGAATTTACAGTGAATTAGCTACCAGGTACTGTAAGAGCATCTAGATGACAGAATAAACAGGTATGCACATTTCCTTCTATACCAGCCATAGCCTAGTTTAAACTGTGCTAGCAGTGAAGCTACTTCAGTGGAAGAGACTTTTAATTTGTAGACTCGACTCTTGATATTTCTTTGATGGCAGAAACAGGATTTAGAATTTTCTTCATTAATAATGGCATCTCAGAGGAAAAAAAAAGACTTTGCTATGTGGAACGCTGGCAGATGCCAGAAACCCTCAGATAAGGCCCTTCCATGGTTCATTTCCATCTATGGGCACCCAGCTCTGTTTCTGAGTTATGGAAAATGTTGTAAGGCACCTGAGGTTATCTATTGCAGGTGAGATAGAGAGCTGCAGCAGTAGGTGGTGAGAAGACCTGGAGCCACCTTGTAGCGATAGAATGGGTGCTATCTGTAGAATGTCTGTTACCTGCAAGAATGGATTTGGTTTATGGAAAATCCATCAGTGGGTGCTCAAGATTTGGCGAGAGGCAAGCCAAATAAATAAATAAAAAATGGCACTATGGAGCCTCAAAGGAACTGTAGTGAATTTGGAAGGGAGGACACTCTCCAAAGCAGTGAGACATTGGTGCAGATATTTGCAGGGTGTAATGCACAGAACTGTGTGCTACCTCACAGATGAGACGGGTTAGGGGCAGAGTACGGTTTACTCATGGCTGCATGCAGTAGCCACGTGTTTATGAACTCTGCTGAGAGGGTTCTACAAGACTGTCTGCTTTTCTGTTTGTGTACAGTAGTAATCCTCTGGACCCCAGCTGGCTCTTTGTCAAACCAGTGCAGATGCTTTCTTATCTTACTTTCCAGCAGTAGTATAGTGCTTAAATCATCTACTCTATAGATGCCTTGCCACATTGACAAGAAAAACCTTATCTATTCTTGCTTAGGTAACCACTGGGAATGGCAAAGCAATGTGTACATTACTTGTTCCGCAATCCTTTTTTTCTCCTAAGCATTCTGTTTCCATTGAAGTGTAAATAATACTTTGTTTTACACTGACCATATAAGCTTTTGAAAAGAAGACGCACTTAGATCTATTTAAATACGCTTTCATCTAGTTGGGACTTATTAAAGGTGTAGGGGAATTGCAAAAATACTTAACTCAGGAAGGAGAAAATAGCACAGCTGATCTATAACTGACAGATAGTACCAGTCAAAGTAATGTCATTCAGGTTTTCCTGTTAGAAAGATCAGCTGGCAAAGCCTAGTTTTAAGAAGAAGAAACAAAGTCAAGTACAGCATCTGCCATTCAGATTTGGAAGGCACATCAGGACTTGCTCTAGGATGTTGGACTGGATTGTCAGTTTATAGAAAAACAGCCAAGAAATTGCCCTATGTATTACTGTAGCCTTAATTAAAGATAATGAAAAGATTCAGATATTCAAAGTTATCTTTTTAGCAAGAGCCATATGTGTGACACTGAGCAAAAGATTCAAAACTTCAGGCTCCTTTCCAAATTGAGCTTGTTATGTTATGTTCCTTTATAAGTTAAAAACAGGAAGGATCCTTCCTTTGCTTTTCAGCATTTTTGTTGCTTTGCAAGCATAGTAAGCATGATATGCCTGCATATCCATAAACACAAAAGGGAAGACATGTCATCCGCATTTTCAGCCTTGTTTATTACCAAGAATGTCACAAGGTTTAGTGAGCTAAGTAAATCTATGCTATTATGAGTAAACGTTTCAGATCCTGCAAGAAAATATTCATTTTTCTTCAACAGCTTTCTCTTCTTGCTAGTCCTCCACAATAGACTCCGTTATGCCTAATACTTCATCTCAGCTATCTATTCATAGCCCTCTGTATTTCATTCAGAATCCCGGGGGTGTCTTGTAAAGGCTAGATTCAGCGTTGCTTAAGATTCACCCTGCAAAATGTAAAAAGAAACAGAAAACATATCTACTACCCAACCTGTTTTATTTCCTGAATGGGTCACTTTCTGATCCATGAGTTGCTTTTTTTTCTTTTTCAAACAGAGGAAGTCATTAACCCTGAAATATATCTTTAGTTGCCTTGTGCAGTGCAGCAGGTCCAGACAACAGAATGCCTCTTCAAGTCTTCATCCCGTGTCCCAAGGAAGCATTAGGATCCAAAGATCAACTTCAGCCATGATACTCACCCTTTAAATAATGTCTCATTTTTTTTATATAGAAAAAAGGAAAGAGGATATTTACGGCAGTATGATATTCCCAATATGAAAAAGTCCTAAGATTTTTCATGACCTTTGTTCATCCTATTGGAATTAAATTAAAAATTAATTTAAAAAAAAAGAGCATTAAAGGCATTTTTCCATCTGGAAGGGATCTAAGCCAGGATCTCCTGATGCTTGATATCCTGGACTCTCAAGACTTTCCTTCATGGATGGAAAACATTTGGATGAATGTGAAAATAAATTGTAGAGTCTTCCAGTTAACTCAAGCCCATTGAAAATGAACAGCAAAAAGACCAGTTTTTGCAGATTGGCTACGAAATATTAAACATCAGAAAAACTGACCCAGAAAGCACTCTCATTCTTAACTGTCTTTTTGGTGGTTTTTCCTGCTTTTACTGTCCGCTCTATATATAAAGCTTTGATGAAGAGGAATGAGGGGACAGACCTAAAGACAGATTTGCCTGATGTTACAGCAATCAAGTTATATCTTTATCAAAGTGACATCCAGCAGAATGCACTGAAGATCAGTTAACAATATGGCAAAAATACTTCACAGACATATAGTGCTGCACTGCAGAGAATGATCAGGGACTGGCTCTTGCAGAAGCAAGGTGAACGCTTCTGATCAACTTGTTGGCCAGAAAAACTCAATAATTTTGTTGCTTCACAAGCATTTCCTTCTTAAAGGAAATCTATGTTTCTTTTTAAGACTAGGAGGCTGACTCTGATACTGCCTTTTTTATTATTTATTTTTTATTTTTACTCTACTCCAGACATGCCGATCACTTCTAAAATTTCAAACTGATTTTACAATTCAGTAATGGAGAATGATTATTTTTTTTTAATTGAACAAAAGGAGCGCTCAGTACAGGAAAAGTACTTCCAGTCCAGCCCTACTCATAGTGCTTTTTGATTGCTCCTGAAGATGTTCTTTGGATGAAAGCTACTGTCAAACTCGATAAAATGAGTGACATGGCCAAATTGGCATGCATTAAGGGAAATGACAAGAGAGAAGCTTAATCATGCCTGTACCAATAGATTGAAGCTATTTCGGTGATCACACTGCCATCCTGTGTGTGTCAGTAAGGCTTCACTTTCATCTCTGTAGAAAAAGCTATGAGGCAAAAAGGCAGTTGGCCTTGATTGCATGCTGAGAGAGGCCAAACAGAAAAGGAAAGCTTTCTTGGCACCGATAGCATAACTGATCACACTAATACACTCTGCTATGTTCCACAAAACAAATGGGTGCATTCTAGCAAAATGCAGGAATTAATTCTTTTGCATGAAGAAAGCTTTGAAGTATACCCCTTGGCTCTCTTAGTCCCTGTCCCTGACCCAGTTCTGTAAGAAAAAATGCCAGTGATAAGTGTGGAATGTTGTTAGATGAACAAAAAACAGCTGAGTAAACATCAGGTTGCTCCAATATAATAACTATTACTACAATACTATTAACTGCAAGTGATATTAAATATAAGCTGCTAATTAAGGAAAGGTTAGCCCAGCCCCCTTTCAGAGCTGCAAGTGGGCTCACTGAACATCCACCATTAAGAATTTGGGTTTCTTCGTAGCCACAGCCTGTACTGAAGGCTCAAAAATTCCCTAATGAGAATTTTTTAGCAACATAGCTGGCAAACCTTTAGCTTCTTGGGGCAGTATTGGAAATACAAGAGTCCAGCCTGCAGATAAAACTCCTGAGCGTGTCCCTCTGTCATGCTGATTTTTTAGATTCTAATGTGCAGGACAGTCACGATAGCAGCATTATTCTGAGAAGCTGGAGGCAGTCAACCATACTACAATACAGCTTTGGAAGCAGATTTTATTCCATGGACTACAACTGGCCAGCCTTCGAGTATAGGTGGGTGAACTCTAGGGATAAGTTATCTTCTCGATTATTGGTTCCCTGTTTTCCTTATTTTCCTTAAGTATTGATTAGCATTTTTATTAGAGAAAAATAATCTCCACAGGACCTATACTTTCCTCGGACACTTTACTAAATTCATAGGAGAATCGAAAATGCTAAAGAAGTAATAATTCTCTGTGTTTTGAAAGACAAAAGGATGCCGTTGTGTCACACAGGAGTTTATCTGGATTTTTTAAGCCAGGTCTCAGTCCTCCAGGTGGGACACACTCAGACATGAGAGACAGAATCATAGACAGGAATTCTTTGCTTTTCTCAGTTTTGTATTTTTTATGTCTCATTACCACAGGGTTGGGACACAAGGTGAGAGAGTCAGAATGTTGGTGGATTCCTCCTATTGGTCCTCAGTCCACTCTTGTATTTCCTATTTTTATTTTTCTGTTTGCAAATTTCTTCCCTTCTATCCCTGATCTAAGTGTGATTCCCATTCTTTTATTTCTTCGTTCCTTAGTGTTTCCTACTGTAAGAGACACTTCATGCATTCAGAGGTATGATCTCTCTTTTTTATATTATGTCACCAGTGCTTTTTACTTACCATATCTTCAACCTCTCTTTCCATTTTGAACAACAAATTCCATTCTTTCTAGATACTATGGGACTTTGTCACAGTTTGGCTCCTCAGCCTCCTGCTTTCAATATTTTTTTTACTTTTACATATGGTTTTTTTTCCCATTATTTTTGACCTGGTGTCATTCATTAAGCTGACTCCCCTTTATGGCATGGGATTGCCTTTATCTCTTATTGCAAAACTGCAGAATCCTTCCGCTGGATGGTGGCTATTGCAACATCTCTCTCTAATGTGTTTTTTGTTCTTTCCTACCCTAACTAATGCTCCTCATTTTCTATTCTCATTCCAGTCGCCACGGCTTTTTGTTGCACATTTTTAATAGTATTAAGATCCTCAGGAGGTTTCTTAAGTCTGGTTAGAGCCATGAAGTGTCTGATATGTTTGTGAACTACACTGCTATTAAAAACACATTTGCTATATATTATGAAAAAAGTCATGTCAAATTATTAAAAAAAACACTTTATCTAAGATACAGCAAAAAAAACCACCCCAAATTCTTTTCACATGACATATATGTGTAGTTCTTTAATAGAGTGAGCTCAGGTTTTATTGAGACAGAACCAGCTTTCAAAGGAGACAATCCCTAAAATCTCTGTGCATTAACAGTAACATGTATGACTCATTTATTGCTGACAACCTGAGCTGTAGCAGGCTTACACAAACACAAGGCTTTAATAATGCTCAGTAAGACTAGGCTGTTAAAAGTCTTAGTTGATATCTCTTTTATGATAAAGATTTTCAACAGGACTTGGGAATTTCAGATTATGCGTCCCACCAAAATTCAAGACCAAATGGATTTGTCTGAGAATCTGCCACTTCGACATTTACCAAATTCTCAGTCCTATAGAGTCACTGTAAGTGTTAACAAGTACTTAAATGAAGTTCAGGTTTCACTCACGGGTCTTTTTCTTTCATTAACCTTAATGGGCTTTGATTCAGAGCTATTGAACAATGGCAATGAGAAATCAATTAGTTATTATAATAAGGTATGGTGTGTGAGCCAGGGGCAGATCCTACCCTTTCATTTTGTGCCTTCCTATATCTCTCAGGTTTATTTTTCACTGATAAACACACAGACATAGTAAATTCTGGATTCAGAACAGCACAGACCAGACTCAGAGAAGAGTCACTTTAAAGTGGTAACAAAATCTACCCAACACATATCATGTTCAATGAATTAGCTAATAATATAACTTAGTAGGTGGTAAATGAGCTAATAAAATATGTAATATATTTCTATGTTGGAGTCCAAAACAAGTGTTAAAATAACATTTACCATTATGTTTGTAGTAATTTGTATAAGCTTCCTGGTGGGAGGTGAGTGTGCTGCACTACTACAAAAATTGTAACAGGAAAAAATCTCATTATTTGTGTCTGGCATGAAAGGGAGTCTGCAAATTTTTCCCACAAAATGTGCTTTATGAAAAAGCGACTAAGTAAAAAGGTCAACATTGTATATTAAAATTTAAAGCCCAAGAACTAAAAACAACCTTATCCTGTGACTCAACAAGGACTGGAGTAATTGATCATATTAGTCAACGATCAACAAACAGAATAAAAGTGGAACATTGTATGCTCTGAAAAAGACATAAAATGAATAACATAGTGTTGATTTGAGTAATTTTTGCTGATTCCACAGAAATATAAAACAAATTAAAATTGAAATTGAATCCTAACCAAAAAATCTGAAAGAGAGAGATATCCTATGACTGCAAATTCTGCAGTAATTCCTTTGAAATATATTAAATGTCTTGTAGGGAAATAATCATGCTGGGCTTCTTACTGCACATTGACTTTAATGGGATTGCATTTGGGTAAGCAGCCAGGATTGAGCAGCAAATGCAGGATACAGCTCTGGTTGGTGGCAGTGCCACTCGGCTCCAATCCCGTAGCTACTCAGATAGACCCGAGAATAAAAAAGTGCTCTCAAAATGTTTTCCAGTGTAAAAAGTGGAAATATGCTCAATTCTTTTGAATGAAGGGTCGGGTAGGTTAATATTTAATTGAACCTGCATTGACTATTAATGTTTGGGGATACCTGCTCGGGAAGACACATACACAAATGTTTGAATATAGTCCCGTTCCAAGAGGCATTTAAGCATGCAACCCTTTGAGTTTAGTAACTCCGCTTGTGTAAGTGCTCTCTTCTGCTCCCTTTATGCCACAGACTGCTTCAGGTGGGACTTTTTTGTGGATGAAGGTGTAAAATGTAGAATAGCCTCTCAGAGTAGAGTCAGCCATGCTCCTTTGGGGTGGAGGAATGCTAATGGCAGTCGAGCTGTATCAGAAAGACAGTAGCTAGAGGTCAAGTGCCTCGAATATTCCCTTTTGCTTGGATTTCTTTATGCTACACTCAGCATATCTTGTTCGGTTTTGGGCTACTCGATTCTAGAAAAGGATTTGTTTAGCCTGGGAAAAAAAGTCTGTAATAACAGCTAATTGTTTTCCTGCAGTACTTAGGAGCTAAGGCAGAGCTATGACCAGGATTTTCAGACAAATATAGTGAAATATATAGTCACAGTCACAACAGAGGTAAGAGGACAAGTTTGTACTTTTACATGTCAAAAATATTTTTCATGATGAAACAGGTGAAGTACTGAACAAAGTGACACAGAAAGATACTGGAGTTTCAGTACCTTCTTTTAATTTTCTGAAGATATTCAAAATTTCACAGCACTGAGCTATTTTGAAGTATGAAAATAGCACAGAGCTATAACTAGATTTTTAATATAATTACTAGTATTTATTGTGTAATTAAGTAATTGTAATCTTCTCTGAGTCTTTTTAATGTTTAAGAGAGATAGATCTGTATATTCCCACTATCTGGAAATTATACTCAGATATACTAGTGTAGATTTTTGTTTCAGCTGTTCATGTTATCTTCTTAACTTTACTGGTTTAGAACATGCCAGCAGGTTTCTGAAGTCCCACTACATAGCTGAAGCAATGTCCAGAAGGTATAATTCAAGATCATAAACCACCATACTTTCTACTGACCTCAAAACGTAGATTTTCATAATTTACATGCCCCTTTAATTCTCAATTTTATTTTATGTTCTATTGAAGAATAAATATTGATTATTGTGAGTTTTCTGTAATTGCAAGTCATAAATACTCAAAAACTCAGAAGCCATTTAATAAGGAATGTTTTCTCAGAAACTGGACCATTTAGGAGTATTGAATTGGAATACTGGAATTATTTTTAGCTGGAAAACTCAGGTTGAGATTGATTTTGAAATATCTTTACTGTAGAACAATGTAAGGGTATTCTGCTGAGGAATATGTGAACATAATGGTATTGAGATTCTCATTAGAGTTGTAAATGTTGTTACAAAATGAACTTGCTTCTATTCTTTCACAAGTGAAGACCTATGATTCATAGAAAAGTATTTTCAATAAAAGAACATAGTAAAAAACATTGGTTAGCTTTTATTTGACTCATATTTCCTCTCAGTATAATAAATTTTGGCACTTCTTTATGGCTAAGTTGAAAAGTGCCTTTTAAGACATGTTGTAAACACTGTGTATCTTTATATAACCTTCATGTAATAATTTCTTAATACTCTTGTAGATGAATAATTACATGATTTATGAAAAATATATTGAGGTCATTTGATAATACAACTAGTTATTAATATAAGAATATTGATACCAACTGGAGAAAGTAATTACCTGGCAACACTTAAGCAAATTCCTTCCAAGCACAGCAAGGCCAGAGTACTCTTTCCAGAGGATGTTAATAGTGTTTCAGAATTTGAGAGGATTTATATCAGAATCTAATAGAGTTTTTTTTTTGAAATAAAAGAAAAAGAGGCACTTGTGAAACCCGAATAAGATGAGACAGCTTACACAGAATATTAAATGAGTAAAAGAAAAAAAAAATACAGCTCATACTTAAAAGGTATCTGGAATTTTGAGAAAAAAAAGTTGCAATCACTCCAAAAGACTAATTTTAAAACAGCTAGATAAAGCTGACATGGATTACTGAACTTGTAGTGTAGCAGAGAAAGCAATTCCTGTGAAACACCAAGTTGCTCAGTGATCATGTGTGCTCAGAGCAGAGGCTTAAGCTAAGATTTGGTGGAAAGAAAGGGACAGGACAATTCGGGACTCTTGCTCCTCAAAGACTTGCTAGGCTACAACCCCTAGACCTGTTAAAAGATATTCAGGGTATCTAGTCTCCCTAAGGCAAAGCTAACTGACATAAAGGAGGTTTACCTATTTATTTCTTGATTTAGCTGTTTTTAGTTATCATTTATGTGGCAGGCAAGAGAGTCAGGTCCCACTCCCCCTAGAGAAGATATTTCTGTGGTTTTTACAAGTCTTTTAATCCAAGGTGTGAAAGGGCCCTGGAATTCTTTTTTGTTTGTTTTGTGGGTTTTTGTTTTTCTGTTGTCCATTTTGTTTTACATTTTCACTTTTTAATGTAATAATATTACTAGTGCTACTGTTGATTGTTATGATTATTTTACTTCTTTCAACCATGATAGCCCTATGGCTGGGCAATAAAAACAGTGGAGTTACCATTTGGTAATTGCTTCCACAGAGACAGTAAATAAAAGCTTAACCCTGCCTTTTCTCAAAACTGCTGGTAGCTGTTTTTAAGATAAAATTGTTTGACATTTAGCTAGAGACATATAGTAAGCAAAATTGTATAAGTTGTGACAGGGAAGCTCATGGAAGAAAAAAACCCTTACTGGTCATTTACTCATTAAAAAAAACTAGAGTCCTTTTTCCTTAAATGAATAGACAGAACCACTGTTAAGAGAGGAAGAAGTCAGTGGCAATAGAATTGAAATGATGGACAGTAATTTCTGACAACAAGGAAAAATGAATTGTTCTTTCTTGTTTCAGTCTATCAAAATCACCCTGGAAAAAGTACTTTGGACTTTTGTTTACAAAATAACCCTGCACTAGTAGGGAATGAATAGCAGAAAATAGGCAAAAGGACATGAAAGGTCTTATGAGATTTTAATTAAATTAAATCAAAGTTCAGAGGAGTTTTTTTTTTTTTGAACTACACTAAATATTTAGACTTGTGATGAATGAACTAAAATGTAACCTTTAATGACAAGGAAATATATTGGTATAAAAAAATTTGCCTTCTGCCTATTGGCATAGCTAGATCAATGTTTGATTAGTTCATAGATGGTAATTGAATTAAACCTTGGAAGTGTGATGGATAGAGAATTGATTTTTCCTGTTGATTAATCAAGAAGCAACAATTTAGATGCTGAGAGAGGAAAAAAAAAGTTTGCCAGAAAGTATAATTGCTACTAAAACACACGTTGTAAGGCAATGACAAAATCAATAGAAGACTGAAGCCGCGCAAGTCTGGGTACATCTAATTGCTCAAGATTATGCAGTCTAAATTCTGTATTGGCTTTACACTAGCTATAACCTCATTGATTTCAGCACGAAATTTGGTCTGGTACCTACAGAACACTCTACTCTTTTTTGTTTTCCTTTCTCACCAGGGGTCTTCCTCTGCCGAAATCAATAGCAGAACTCGCATTAAATCTCAATAATGCATGGTCATGGAATATCGATATTGAGTATCAATAAGAGACATTTGTGTGAAAAATGGGAGAAACAATTGATAGTAATGGCAGCTATAGTGATGAGGCTGTTGCTTTGCTACATTAGTTGCCTGGTTTTCATCCAATTGAAAAAAAAATCAGTTTACTTATACAGGCCTATGGTAAGGATCAGGACTTGCATAAAGAATCCAGGAAAGTACATCTGTGTATTCTTAACTTCAGCTGTATGAGTAAAGTCAATAGAAGTCAAATGATGGTTCATTCAAGTATAAAACTAAGGATGTGTAAAAAGATTTTTTGCTTGATCAGTTGAAATATACAAAATATGTAACTACCCAAATATTTTTTGCAAATGTCCTTCTAAAGCTCTATCTTTTTCTCTGTGTGACTGTGGTTTTGTAAAGATGTGTGCTTTGGAGAAGCAGCCTGCCATTTGTGCTTTTCTGAACTCGTATTTGTTTGAACAAATGCATCATATTTTGATTTTCTTTCTTTTAATGTTCCAGAGAGCTCTACGATTACTGTGTGATGAGAGTCAGACAGTACTTACAATGTGGTTTTGTTGTCCCCACACGCCTTTCAAAATCTGTCCAATAACAAGATTTTGTATTGCTCCCTAAGTTGCCATTTGAGCTAGTCTGTGCAATTGTCAAACTTTGTAGCTGAGTGACATTTAGAGATGAATACTTCTAATGTTTCCACATAGTGTACTTTACATCTCTGCTGGAACTATAAAGACACTCCTTTATTATGCTTTAACATATAATCATTACCAAAATGGGCTTCATTTAAACAAAAGTACTTTCAAAATCCAAAGCTTCAGTTATAATTTGCTGAGGCCTCAGTGGCTGAATGAAAATACGCCTGACTGTCTTTTATGCCAGATGTCCCATTAGAAATATGATAGCTCTTTTCAATCTCAGTGATTAATATACTGTGACATCTATAGATGGATGGGAATTGAAGCTGATTCTATGTTAGAGGATACTATCTGGTAATTTAGGATATGCGTCTATCTCTCAATATACATGCACACGCACCTTTTACATATGCAGATGCAAATGGAGTTCTAGCAGACGTAAATGGAGTTCTGTCAATTTAGAAAACTCTAATTATAATTAGAAATATTATAAATCTGTCTTGTTTTTCAACATAGTAATTTTCCTCTAGATATTATCCTGCTTTCACTCGCTAGCCTTCTGAATACCATCTATATTACTTATATACGTCCTACATTTCACTGAAACGGAACCATTTCTGCTGGAAGCCACCAGTCCATGAATGAGCACTTAGAAGTTTGAAGGCAAGTATTTTTTCCCATGTCACAAGAAATTAACATTTTTATCATGGCCACGGAAAATGAGAGATGTGGACCCTGAGTACTTGATGAGTTCTTTTGAGGGAGTAAGCAAAATCTTGGTCGATTATATTAACCAACACAGAAGTTAAATGTCATCAGAAGAATTGTTAAATTGGGAAAGCTGCAGATCTCCAAGCAGAAGATATCGCACACCCAGCATCACAGTAGAAAGTAAGGTTGTTAATAGAAAACCTCGTCTTCTCATAGAAAAGATTCAAATGGGTAAGTGAGGTGACTGAGAAAAGTAGAATGAAAAGTTCGAAAGTGAGACATAAAAGGTTATTGAATGCATCCCTCTGTCCTTAAAGACGTTCCTGTGGAGAGGAGAATGTGAGATACATGCTGGACTTGTGAATTTAGGACTGAGTTGCTTTCTGAAAAAAAAATATTCTGGGAGCAGAGACTGGCTCAGCTGGACAAATCATAGAAATCACAGAATATGCTGAGTTGGAGGGAACACATCAGGATCATTGATTTCCAGCTCCTGGTGCAGGACACCCGAGGAATCACACCATGTGCCTGAGAGCATTGTCTAAACACTCCTGGAACTCTGTCAGGCTTGGTGCTGTGACCACTTCCCTGGGGAGCCTGTTCCAGAGCCCAGCCACCCTCTGGGTGAAGAACCTTTTCCTGATATGAAACCTAAACCTCCCCTAACTCAGCTTCATGCTCTTTCCTCGAGTCCTGTCACTGGTCACCCCAGAGAAGAGATCAGTGCCTGCCCCTCCTCTTCCCCTACAACAAGGAAGCTGTAGACTGCAGTGAGGTGTCTCCTCAGTCTCCTTTTCTCCAGGCTGAACAGACCAAGTGCCCTCAGCCACTCCTCATATGGCTTCCCCTCGAGGCCCTTCACCATCCTTGGGGCCCTCCTTTGGCCTTTCCTCTTCAGACTGGTCGTGGGTAAGGTTATATTTTTGAGACTCTTTGTTACTGTTACCTGTTACCTACTGTTACCTGAGGTTCAGCAGTTTTCTGGCTGAAAGTCCTCACTGTCTTTCCTGTAAGTGCTCTGACCTCCAGGCTAGAGAGAAAGGTTTGTTTTTGTGAGGTTCTTAAGGAGGAAGGCGCTCTTTAGACTTTGATTTCTCTTTTTCAATACAAATATTAATGGAAGTTCTGGAATTTGTAATATAAAAGCCTATTGACTGAATGAGAGAGAAATAACATTCACTTTTTAGTTGTTAATAACAAAATCCTGGTATTTTCCTCACTTGTTATACATTTAGTTAAAAATGGCTAAGACATTAAAACATTAGGGTAAAAATATATCAAATGCCAGTTACGTAGCACAAGCAGTTAGTTTATGCTCACTAATGTTCTTATGAAAAGAGTTTTTTGGAATATTTGGGGAATATATACATTGTAAAAAGTATCAGTTTCCTCAAAATCATTATTCTAAACTCAGAATCTTGATAGAATTTAGTGTACTGATATATTTTATATAGTGTAGCATCTACTGTGTATATGCACACTTACGTGTACAAATACATATCTAAAACAACTGCCATAGAATACGTAATGGGCAGTTATGTTGAAGACCAGTTTGAGGTGATATGCAGAAACCATAAAGCAACAATGCATAGCAGTAACATCTGAGCAGCTTTCCTTGCTCACAGTCACCTCAAGAAATCTGCTGTGATTTCATGCGAAGTGTAGTCATGTTAATTACTCCAAATCTGCACTTTGACTTCTTTGCTTCATGAAGCCTTGATCTCTACCTGGAACTATTGGGGAATGTAATTTATTTGTATGCATTATCCGTACAGGGCATAGGATTAGGCATCTGAACTTACTCGGATGGAGGCTGCCATGTGCTC
This sequence comes from Cnemophilus loriae, assembly GCA_013397755.1. Classification (NCBI taxonomy): domain Eukaryota; kingdom Metazoa; phylum Chordata; class Aves; order Passeriformes; family Corvidae; genus Cnemophilus; species Cnemophilus loriae. The sequence goes on along the minus strand of VZTF01009527.1, from coordinate 20,055 downwards.
ATCACTCTTGATATTAAGTCTCTTGCCCCTTGATTTAAATACAGATACTTAATTGTTGTCCCCCATCTTTAAAGGTTATCCTGCTTGGGGATTGATATGAAATCCTGTCTGTTAGTGATAATTAGTGTATGTAGCATTGTGACTGTTGCTTTATTAACTAAAACAAGTTTAGTCTTTGATTTATGTTGTGCATTTTTAGCTTCATCCCAGTATCTCATTTGTATTTCTCAGTTTAGCCACCTAATGGGCTACAGAGTTTAAAGATTTGTCTATAATAGTTCCCAAATCTCTATTTAGGTCAATGCCCTGATACTCATTTTCCATTTAGCAGCTATATATATTGTGTCTATTTTTTTGATCCATACTCATTAGTCTGCATTTATCTGCATTTGTCATCCATGAGCCAGGTGCATTTATTTTTTTACATCATTATGTATTGCATTGCTTTTCTGCATTTGCGGTTCTTTCCAAGTGCAGCTGATAGAGTATTAGGAACTAATCCCAAACTCAGCAAATCACTATATTTCTTTTTACTGATTTGAAGAAAAGAAAAACTGAGGTTTGTTCAGTTGACTTTATACAGTTGTCTACAACAACTTAGGCAAGTATTGGTAAATCACAAAAACTTCATTAATTACTCTACATTCATGGATTATCAACCATAAGTCATTGCTCATATTGTCCTGTCTGACATCTACTGTTCTTTAATTTTTTTTTTTAATTTCTAAAATGATTGTCATCCCACAGCAAAGAAGAAATTGGCATGATGTGTTGAGGCAAGCAAGCAGATACCTCAAATATCAATAACCCTATTTCACATACCTTCAGTGCATTTGCTTATCTCAGGGTGAATGGTTTTCTTTCATTAGCACAACTATATATACTGTGCTTCTCAGATGCATGTGCAAAAATGTGTGAATATTCACTGAATGGCTACACAAATGGACATTGATTTCTTGCCTGCTAATACATAACCTTATCATTCTTTTTTTTTACTCAGTTTACAACTATATAATTCAATTGAATCATATTTTACTGCTTGGCAAGGTATAGAACTCTGATTATAAATCAGATACCCCCTTCAGATATCTGCTGGAAGCACAATCTGCTCTATATAAAACAGTTTTTGTATGGGTTTCTCTTCTTGTTTATCACTGCATTCCACTCAGTCTGATCTAAATACCACCATAAAAATCACTGATTATCTTAAATATGCTTTCCTGCAGTATTATACTCTTTAAACTCTGCTGGTTTGTTAATTAATTTATTTATTTCATCTTTCTCCTTTTCTCACAAGGAGGAAGGTCCTGACTTCTGTTGCCAGCACCTGGCCCTTAGTTGACTTTATGTCCAACTCCATAGTTTTGGGAAAACATACAATTTAAAGTGGTCTTTTGGATACTGTATTTAGCACGTTCTTAGTGAAGTCTGGCCTGTAAGATTTGTGCAGCAATATCTAGAAATTCGCAGACAGGCACAGTAACTAAGTAAATCCTGGAGACAGGAAAATATATTTCTCACTAGATAAAGTTGGACAGATACACTCAACAGTAAAAAGAGTGTATGAAAGTTATCCTTTTACTTACATATTTAAAGCCAGGTGTTTTCCAAACCAGTCTTACAAAATCTGCTCACACGTTTGGTGCATGAGAAGCTATTAATGAAAAATACACCTGTGGAAATGAAATGCATAAATGGGGGAGAGGAACAATGCTGTTCTGAGCCATGTCAGGGACATTTTTCCTGCTGAATCATGTAAGCAGTTCCAAAACTTCTGTAAAGCAATAGAAAGACTTTTGGCAGATAGATCAGGTCTGCACAGACTGAAGATCCAAGATTAAACAAAACGTGATCATTACCACAGAATGATAACTACCCAAGTAAAACCAATTCTTAGTAAGTTGTTCTGTCCCTGGTCATTGCATTAACCTCGTGTAAGCCCTCCATTACAAGGTGAATGCTAGGTTCTCTTTCCCTACTCATATATTGAAAAATATTGATGTTTTCTTTTAAAAAAAAAAAATCCTCCATCAGCCTTGAATATTATGAACCCTTTTCTGTTCTTTTGTTCACATCAAATCTTCTCTGATTCCGTAGTCCACATTTTTACTTGCATACTGCAATTGCATAAATTTCTTAGGGAAAAAGCTAGTGTATAATTTTCAGAGCTTGTTTAAGTAAGTATTTTAATATTTATAATACATTTAATCTAGAAGGCAGTTAGATCCAAGTATCTTGATAAACTGATATTGATTTGTTTAACTGCCCTAAACAAAATGGATAGTATAATTTCTCTTGTTGTTGATTAGTAAATGCTCTGGTTTTTCTGGCTTTATTTTTTAAATAAAATGGTTGGTAGAATGTTTGGGGGAAACTGAAGATGAAGTATCTTTTGAAAACTGCAACTTTTTTTTTTTAATTTTATTTTGATGTTATGTTTAGAACTATGATCATTGCAAAGATTTATACTCTCACAGAATATAGTGATGAGATTTCATAAAAATAGATCTGATAGTTCCCTTTAGAGAAGATGAAAATTATTTTAGAAAGAAGTAACAAGTGTGAATTATATACAGTGACATCTATAATATTCATGTGAAAAATGCAGAAGCAAATGTGAAATTTATGAAAACACCCAGTCATTCATTGTTCCTCAAAACTGAATGAAATCATAAAATTGTTGCTGGAACTTTCTCAGCAGACTTCAAAAGTACTTTCCAAATATATGAGAGTTATTCACCATCTGTCAACCCCCATATCTGGTCATTTATCTGTATGATGACTCACTGCAGGGTGCTGTAAGTATCACCATTATTTAATCGATACTCTGTCTATTTGCACCCGTCTTGACAGCTTGTGTCCATACCATTCATTTGTTGTCAGCCTGCCATCAACATGGCACGAAAGGCATCTCTGGCTGCTGTCTCATGGCAGCTGCTGCCTTTGGACACATCTGTCCTGCATCCATCCCATCACCGCTGAGTCCATTCTCATTGCAGCACCAGTAACCACAAAGCTACTTCAGCCCATGTTTCTCCCAAAGGAGGAATGGAAACTTGCCCAAGCAAGTTGGCATCTTGAGAAAAGACAATCATATGATAAAAAGAAAGGACGAAAAGGAGATAGTTTTCCTTTCCACAGATATAGAGCCTCTCCGTGGAAAATATCAGCAAGGTCTGGTTCAAGGAAAATTTCATGGATGTTTCTTGTTCCTCATGTAGTTCAAGTTGTTCCTTGTGGGAGAGAATTCCTCTTCTCACTCCTCTCATGTAGGAGATCATGGAACCAGGTACACTCCTGTAGAGTGGAAATACCTGAGGTTATTAATTAAAAGCTGCCTGCAATGCTGAAATTTGCTGAGTATGAATGCTGAGTAATTTGCTATGACCAACACGAGAAGGGTCTGTAGAGAGATTAGAAAAGGAAAACCTGTGAGTCAATGTGCAAGGGTTGCAGATATATTTTGAAAAGAATCTTCTGCTACTAAACATCACAATTTCAAATTTTATTAACTCATGCAATTAAAATTCTCACAGAAAATCACCATATATTACTACAAAATCATTCGACTGGCATCCAGTTTATCTTTCCTTGTGATCTGGTAGTTGTATGCCATCCCTTTTCCCTAGGCAAGTTGAGAAAGGGTCTCCTTCGAAGTCAGTTCTACTCTGTTTGTATGCTTTATTCGAGTAACCAGTCTGGATGAACTTAATCAAGGGCTCTTTATTCTGTGTGATAGGAATCTGTTGAAGAAAAAGGTTTCCATGTGGAATAATTAGTCATCGAACAAGATCTCCTATTTACAATAGCCTCTCTTGGAGGATATACTTACAAATTAACTAACTTTCACCAGTGAGGGTAGAAAGGAAGGAAAGCAGTGTGGTGTTTCTTTAAGCAGAGTAAAGAAAGAAACACTCATTTGAAACAGACTTCCATTTGGTTAGTTAAATTTTACAATGGCGTAAAATATGGTTTTGAGATTTATTTATTGACTGTAAAGTTTTGAAATGTATCAAAAGTGAGGGTCAGCTATATAAATGTTAATTTCAGTGGTAGAATGAAACAGAATTTAAAATTTAATGAGAAACGCCTATCCGAAGTGGGAATGAGAGAAAGGTTATTACAACTTCCAGTGGTATAGGTTTATAGGTGTTAAGATTTAACCCTGCTGATGGGAAAGGTTGAAACAATTCTCATCAATAATGCAGAATAATAAGGATACTAGCATGAAATTCATAGATCACCTTCTGTTTGCACCCAGAGTATCATAAATTATTACTCTCTGACATTAGGTTAATCAATGTACACAGACCCCAGAGATGATTTTCCAGGTCTTTCCCTCTTCTGGTTTGTTTTCTGCCTCCACGGAAGGGTCACCTTGGAATTTGAATGACCTTACTCTTCTGCCTCAGCTCAACACAAAGCATCCACACAGGGTGTCCGTCTGTAAGTCATGAAGCAGCAAACACATTTCTCAGTTATTTTAAGTTAAATACTCAAAAGCATAAGTGCCTAAAACATAGGAAGTGATTAGTATTCTAGGAGGGGACACCATGAACACAATACTTCACCTTATATAAATAAAGCAGGTAATAAATATAAATGAGGAGATAAGGCTACAGCTAAGCTATGCAGAAGAGATGTAAGAGATTAATGTATGCTAATAAATTTGCCTTGAAGTAAGGAACCATAGCCAAGAAAGGAAAACTTGTCCTAAAGATATTAGATAGAAAAAATATGGATCACAATTGCTGGCAAAGATTCTAAATGTGGAAGTTCTCATCTGCTTTTAAGCGATTTTATCTCCAGTGTTTGGCCAGCGTTAGTATCTGACACACGTGAGCGGTCAAAACTGGAAACTGGCCTCCAGCTTTGAATATGAACCTCAATAAGAGAGCACATTCACTTAGAAAATCCTCAGAGAAGGCATAGAAAAAATCCTGACAATCCTCACTGCAAGTTCCAGCCCAAGACTGATTATCAGGGGTCTTCTTCCTACTGTAACAAAAGTAGCAATTAAAAGAGGAAAAGCAAGTCATCCTAGAAGGCCAGATGTAACCTAGGTAACTTGAGCAATGTATGAGGAAAGAGTCACAGAATACACATCATGTGCTTGTGCATTCTTGCAAATACATGAAAAAAAACCCACTTATTTCCTTTAAATAAACAGAACAATAAGTTCTGAAGCATGTTACATGTTATTGTACAAAACTGGCAAGTAATGCAACATTTTTAATGCTCACATAAATTAAACAAATATAAATACAATTCCCTTGAATGTGTTGAGATTTCCTCAGAGTGCTCTAAGCAGATACATTCCTTCTTCTAACAAAGATGCAGATGAAAATGGCTTCTTTCTCAATAATAAATGAAACAGACATGTTAACCAATCTGTTATTTCTTTGGCTTTTTATTTCTTTTACATTCCTAGCAAATAAACAGAATCAAAGCCTACAGTATACTAAAATATTGTCTAATATTTACTAGATTTTTTCTTTTTCACTGTTGTTTGGAGGAGCAATAATCTAAGAAAAATAATTATACAGCTGTTTCCTGATTTTGAAAAGTGGGACTCTTATTAACTCTTCAAAATGCTTATAACTGTATGACATAATGACATGGATGAACTCTAATTATTAACATTTTTTTCATTTCACAGAGAGCTGTAAGCCAAATTACACATTTCGCAGGCTTTTGCTGTTGTGATCCACTAGCCTAGAGCATGAGAAAGAGGTTCTTTGAAACTGTAAATGCTAATAACCTTTCCATAAGTAATCTGTCCAGCCTCTGATACTTATGTATTCTACTAGACAAGACTGACGCTTCCACTTAAAGAAAATGAAATGAAGTTAAAATCAAATTCTACTAATTAAAATTGGACACTCTCATAAAATTGCCTATATTGGCACTCAGTTGATCTGAGAGCTCCTGCTGCATTTTTGTTCAAAGAATAAGACTACTAATTCACAAAGTTTAGTTCTTCAGGCTCTATACTTCAGCATGGCTGATATTCGGTGCAGAAATTTGATTTAGATTTAAGTCACATTTTACTGAGATGTTAACCCTAAAATTTTGTGAGAACTCCATTTTAGGAGAGTTTCTTTCAGCAGATGGCTGAGTTGGTCAAGAAATTAGGCTTTCTCAGTCAGTAGACCATTTCTCAGTAAGGAAGTAACCCACTGCTTAGAACCAGAGTGGTCTAGGCATGTCACTTCTTCCTGAAGTTTGACAATCATTCTCTTAATTTATCAAAAATAGATGATGTGTTGGTTAGACAATGGTAGAGTCACCAAAGAGTAGGTGTTATGTATTAAAGAGCCAGTGCAAAGTCACCCCTCAGCACACTTGGCACCTGGTGAAATTTCTTGGCATTTATTAAATATCAAATGGTGACATTTAGGAAGGCAAAAACACATAACCTGCTACTAATAACCTGTCAAGATGCTACTGCCTATATGAGCATAACTAAAATAGCAGCAAATATGTTTATGTGTACACATGCATAAACACATACACTAGAAGCTACAAAATCACTATAAGCCATATGCTGGTACATGTATCATTTAGCATTTTATTATTCATTTATCATATTCTGTCTTCAAAAGGTTATAATGTGTACAACTACTCATCCACTTTGTCCGTTCACACCACTTGATTCTGGGATATCTGCTCATACTGATGTGCATACTGGACTTCGATTTTGTGTGTGTTTAGTCACCCAGCCTTTAGAAAAAGTATTCATGGGCAACCTGAAAAAATTCTGAAACACTTCAGAATCTGAATAGAAACCACCCTTTTTTCTTCATGTGCGTGCCATTTTATGCCCACACTTGCTTTTTCAGGACGTATGTTGCAAGCCTCTTCTAAAACTCATTTATTGGTCTTGTTGTTCTGTAGATGTGTGACATCCACATAAGAACATCAGCAACAGGCACACAAGATTTTGACTCTATATGTATTGATAGTTCACTAAAGACTTAACTGAGGGGGAGATTTGGAGGGAGCGTTTTGTTTTTAACTATCAAGGCAGAAAGGATTTGGTAACAATTGACCTTGTGCAAAACTGATTTGTTTGAGGTTTCTTTTTTTAAATTAATTTTCAGTTTAATACTATTTGGGTTAAAGTTGTTTCTAGCGTGAGAGTGTTACATATTGACCAGAAGGTGTTTTTATACAAGAACAAAGGATAGTACATTGCTAAGAAAATGGATCACAGATGATGTGTTCCAGATATATAATGCATTATTCTTACCTTGGACTTTTTTTGAACTGTAATGTTGTTTGGGAATGTTTGCTTGTAAATCCTGATGATATATGTTCTTTACTGATATGTATCTACTGCTTGGAATTATTAAGCAGATGCAGTACAAGAATAAATGAGCAGGGGAAAAGAGATGCAAAATAAGAATGGGTAGAATGGAATGGTTTTTGATTTTTATTCTTGGGTGAAGCAAGTTTTCTTGAGAGTTCTATCAGGATGTGCTCTGCCAACGCAAGCTTTTGTAAACCTGAGGAGTTTTTGCATATGTATTAGAACAATAGCCCAAAAAAAACCAGGCTTGCCTTCAGTGTAGTTCTTTTCCAATAGACTACAAATAAGCAAAAAGAAAAAGGGATTTTTACTAAAAACAAATGGTAAAATGCAGGCTTGAAAAAGACAATTCCTAGTTCTCATATTTGCCAAACTATTAGTGGGAGATGGTAAACAGATAGATCATGACTGATAAACTATTAATGGCTTTTTGTAGTCCACGAAAATAATCAAAGTGTAAACAGATAAGAAGGCTTTCAGGAAATTCTGGGACAGCCTCTGAAGTGTCAGTGACACCTTTGAAGATGGATGCATAGATCACATATGCACATGCTGGAGAGAAGATCCAACAGAGTCTAAAATCTTTAAGAAAACACACAATTCTATATACAAGGTGCTGGTTAAAAGATTTGTATCCAGGTCTTTAGGCTGGTAGCTGCCATTATGTCCTTTAATAAGCTGCAGACTAATGTTACCAAAAGAAGAGACATGACTGCTTGAATAGAGGCCCTGGAAGAGACTAGAAGCATATTCAGAAGCAATACCAGGCCAATGGCCGGTAGGATTAGCTCTCCCAGAATTAATGGCTGGTAGTTCTGCTTGGATTCCTGGACACCAGTTGTAAATCAGTGTCCTGAAGTTTCAGAACTCTCTGGTATGCCTAAAAGTAGCATTTGGGATGAATCGTCAGGCAAAAGAAATCAAACATAGCAAATTCACACATTGCAAATGACATTAAAAGCAACTCAAAATTATACAAGATTTTTAACTGTGCTGTGACATTACCTATTTGCTGCCTTCACCCCAAATTTAAAAGCTGATCATCAAAACCAAGTGAGATAGAACAGACATAAAATGAAGCCACAAGATTAATTTAGCCCAATCTTAATTGCAATGATTTATCATGGTCCAGTGGGCATTGCAAAAAATATTCACAAATCTTGCAGAACGATTAATCAGTACCCAGTAAAATGTAGTCTCCACATCATACATAAAATTAAACATGAAGTTTCCTCATGAGACTTGGATTATTATTTAAATACTTGAATTATTATCACTTTAGTGTTTCTATTCTGCAGAATTTCCATTTCTGCTTTAGCTTTAAATGAAATCCCATTTGTGCAGAATTGTCTTGACAGCCTCAAGAATCACGAAACACGCAGTGCTCAGTGCTGCTTTGTGATGTGCTTGGCCTGCAGTGTTCTCATGCCTTGCTTCTCTCACCAGGAGAAGCCAGGAACCTGATGAGGTCCCGTATGGATCTGTCTGCTTCATTCCACCCAGCTTTTTCCTGAGGGGTTCACAGTCAAGCCACTCCTGAGTGCAGTCCTGCTGTGAAAGGCAATCACTAAATGCTGCTGGAGTCATGTGAGCAAACTGGTGCTGAGAGCGACAGCGTTATGATGGGAAGCACTGCTGGGGACACATCCAGAGCGGGCAGGTCAGTGAGCAGCTGCAGTGGGAGCTGCAGGTTCGGCTCTACACAGAGGGAGCTGAAGTGCTGTCTCTCTGCACAACAAAGGGCCCAGGGACCTGTGGCCCAGCCAGGTGACCAGACACTCAGTGACACAACAGGAGTCAAGGATGCCAGTCTTCCGCCCCCTTAGACTGAAGGTATAAAATCCCAGGGTTTTTTTGTGTTTGGGGTCCTGCCTTGGAGGCACCAACTCAAGCTGTTACTTAATTATTGCACCAGGATTAAAGGATCAGGAGGTCTGAGACTCTGCTATGGGAAACCTAGGATTGAGCCAGTAAGGAAACCTGGTCTGACTGTGTGAGTGTGTGGTCCCAGCTCAGGTGGAGTGAGTATGACTGCCAGAGTGGCTCCTGGATGGTTGAACAGGGAAGTTGGAAGTTCCTCTGGCTTCACTCAGGGCTCCATCTTCAAGAGATCAATGCAAAATCCAGTTGGGTGTCCTATGATGTGCAAGCAGAGGAAAGCACCTCATGATGAACTCAAACTCCTGAGAGATGAAGAGAAACATCCATTATGACAATTTTTACATCTTAGCCAAAGCTTTGAGCATAAAGAAGTGACTCAGAACTTTAAGTGAGGAGCTCTCTGTGTTTAGCATATACAGATGTGAAATCTTTTTGAAAGCAAACCTTGGGTAATTATTTTCTTTCAAAATATGATAGTAGCAAACCCACATTTTTAAATGTTGCCCTTTTTTTGAAACTATCATAGTAAGTCATAAATACCAAGTGGGTTAGTGCCTTCTAAGGCACTTGGTTCTGAGGACCAAGTTGTCTTCCAGGCTTGTGGCATAGTGTGGTAGGCACGTACAGCAGGTGAGTGTAGGATCTTGCCATCGGGAATGGCTTCTCATCATGTTTGCCTTGCTGAGGTTACAAGGAGGCCTGTGAGATTTCCTAGAAAGGCTGGAGGTGAGAAAAGAGGAGGTTAACCTATAGACTTTAGGGAATACATAAAACTGGGCTCTCCTAATTTAGAGGGGCTTCTTTCTCAAATAGATAATGGCATATCATGTGTCACCATAGGAGTAGCAGCTTCCCAACTACAAGATATGGGGAAGTATTTCTCCTCATAGATTGTACTGGCAAATAATAGATGTTTGTATGACATGATGAATTCAATGAGTAGGTTTAATCCCTTTGGCAAAACACATTTCACAACTTCTGACAAGAAACATCCATTAACTGTTCTTCCTACCCTCAGGTAATTTCTTTCTGATGTTTTTAATTAGACTTTTAAAAATGGACTGATCTTATTGCATGACATTTTCTGCAAAATTCCTATGTGAATAGAATTTTATCAAATGCTTGAAGGTAGTTCCTGTTTGAAGCTTAATCAATAAGACAAACAAGTAGAGATATTAGGGAAATGCAAATAAAATTAGATAAAATTACATAAACATTTAATAACCAACATGTTCCTTAGAAAAGGATCTTAAGCTTAGGTATAATTGCAAAAGTTATCAGATGACCGTGCGAGTCATTCGTTTCAATATGTGGGCTGAGATCTGGTGGATGACTAAGATGTTCCTTGTTTATGTGCTTAGGTGTTTTTTTTTAGGAATGTTCTCCTCAAGTGTTATCTATAGTAGAAAAATTATCCAAAGTTATAGTGTACAGCTTCTAGTAATGAAGTAGCTGAGAACTTGTAGATAGACAAATACAGTAGAATTGATGGCTGTCAGCATCCTGATTGTGTCACATTATTCATTCCTCCCCCCACTTTTTTCTATGGATGTGAGTTTTTTGAAATGGTGGGATGTTTGGTTTGAGTTAAAAATAAAATAGTACATAACCCAATCAGCAAAAAGTACAACAATAAGCAGGAAAATACTAAACTACAAAATGACACACTACAATAAAATTATAAACTGCAGCTCTGGCTTTTCATTCAATGTTTTATGGATGTGCTGAGACTTTATAGTGTCTCCTGCTGTTAACAGCTCTTGGGCTAATTAGCAGATGCTTAAAATCACTAAAGATTTGGCCCAGAATTGCTAACTAACTCCTCTATATCCCAGACTGAAGAGAGGCTGTAAATACAAGGTGTGTGCCATGCACCTTTCAGGCCTGCGCTCCTCACTCATAAGAAAAATCGTGTGAGGTCTTCTGAAACACCAGTTTTTGATTGCCTCAGGATGCGTTTTTTTTAAAGAGGTTAAGATCAGGTCACATTCTCATCTTTGATCTCTCACATTTCAAGATCGGATGAACCTGATAGCAGTGACACCAGCTTTTAAGTGAATAAAATCTTCAGGAGAAATGCTTGACAGTCATGGAAACAGCACCCATGCTTATAAAGAGCAAAGCTGCTCATTGTGTTAAATGGTGTCTATGTAATGTTTAAGTGCTGTTTAACACCAACACATTTAAATCCTAGAAAAACTAACCGAGCAAAGCTCCTCATTTGTAATGGAAGCTTCAGAAAGTGACTTCCTTAGCTGCTAGGCTGATACTTTGTTTGGAGATGACTGGGATTTTATAAGGCTACATTTCTGCATTTTAAAAAATGCATCACAAACTGCTGACAACTGACTCATCTTCGAGAAAAAAAATCTTTCTCGACAACCTACATCTCAGAGATGTTTCAGGGTATCTACAAACAGGTACTTCTATGTGAACATATGTAGAGAACAGGAGAAATACTGTCATGGTTTGAATTTCCGTGCCCAGTTTTATAATTTTTTTCACCTACTTAAACTAACAGCTTCTTTGTGTAATGAACAGAAACAGAAACACCTACCTTCAGTAAAGCTAGTTTTTCTAATACTGTTATTAAATAATCATGGCTCATGTGAGGCTCTGATAGATTTTTTTATCTCCAGTGCTTTTTACGGAATAAGTTATTCTTGTGAGCTCAGCTTAACAGAACAACTGTCAAAATTTGGCCCATATTGCTTAGAGCTCCATTAGTCATGATGACTAAAACACTTATATCTATCTATTCTTAGTTCAGTCCCACACTATCTAACATCTCAAGGCCTAAAAAACTACTAAGAGTATAGAGTGGTTGTACATGCCAGAGGTAACTGTTCCAAAGGTCCCTTGAAGGAAAGGATCGTATCAGTACAGTTAGAAGCAAATTCTGGTAAGAACATTTTATTAATCAGTAGCTGACTATTAAAATTTTCTTCAGAGTGTAAAGATATGATCTGCTAACACCCTTTTCACTTTAATAGTTTTCTTTGTATTTTTAACATCTAATCATCTTAATGAATCTTGAAGATGTTACACATAGATACCTCTATTTATTTCTCAGTGAATTTTTATGGATGTCTTATCAGTAAGCTGAAACCATTCTTGACTGAGTTTGGTGTACTTAAAAACATACTACGAATAATGAGTGAGCAGTGCATAAAATCACAAACCTTAACAAATATTAGGTGGTATTCTATAGCGTATTTTATGTCTGGTTTTTATCAACTGGCACAAGTTTTCTACTGCTCTTTATCCTGATGTAAAAGGGCACTGCTCATAACTAGTGACACTACTGTCTGTATAGTTTCACCGTTGCCTTGAAATAAAAGAATTTTTCCTGAGATTCAGAGGCTGTATTTTTCCAGACAAAGAAGCAGGCAATACAAATGCACAGGAATGGGTCCAAAAACTACAATAGTTAAAGGGATTTTTCACTTAGAGGACAAAATCTGGGGTTTTGCCAGAAGAGAGGAGTGAAAGCTCTTACGGCTTTAGATGCCACATTTAATTCGCAGTTGTGTGCTTATGAGAAAAAATCCCCAGTTTGACAAGAGAAAGAAAAGTTGAAAAACTGTATTCACTGGTATCTTCCTTATTGACACTCTGCTATAATGGCTGCATATATAAGCATTTTCTGAGAACTCCAAATTGAGTGCTTTCTGTGTTGGTTCAATAATGGTTTCTGTCATAGGTCTAGTAGTAGTGAATAAGATCATAGGTTTTGTACAAGGAAAGCGCTAGTTTAAATTCTAAGAGATGCTAAAATCCTTATCATTTAGAAAGAAAAACCAAAGTTTTGACTCTGGAGAAGCCGTGACTTGTCTAGTCACTACCTTGTTAGATGGGTTTATTTGGTACTTAGGTTGTGTTTAAATTTTCAATATTTAAAAAATTTAAAAATGACTGTGACTTTTTGGAGTATATTTAGGAGACATTAAATGTCCAGAAAGATGAAAACAACCATCAAAATAGGTGTTTGAAATGAACAGTATAAATTTACTGTCAGCATTTGGGATTCTGCTTGCTCAGAATTTGCCTTTATGGAAAACTTCAACATTAAGCAAGATGAATTATGTCAAAATAAATCTGTCATTCTCTGTCATGCTGTTTTCTTGTTTGAATTGTTGTTGCATGGTGTCAGTCATCAGTGTGAAATCTGTGGAAATGTATGGATCACAAATGTTCTATGAATGCTAGTTACTCAGCTAGCAGGCATATTTCTTTGTGTTTTGTAATTTAAATACAAAATTGTGTGTGACCCGTGGCACAATTCAGTGCATTGATCAATGCATAATGAAGAATACTGAAAATGTGGACTGAGTAACAAGCAGTAGTAGAGATTGAAATTGCAGTTAGTAAGCCAGAAAATATTTGAATGTTTGTTCCTAGCTTGTTTTGAAGCAGAAATAAAATTTCTTTACTATTTATATATATATAAACAAAGTACTTGAGAAATGACAGACTTGAAACAGACACAAATGTTAGAAATTAAGGCACTGCCATTTTCAGATCCCCATGCATTCCTGGAAAATCTTTACATTAACAGTTTTTATATTTTTTTTCTGTCTTTGTCTACTCATGTTTTATTATTTAAGGCATTTCTCCTTTCAACGAGTAGATGGCTTCAAAACTCACATCAGAATATCTTCAGAAATCTGTACAAAAATCTTTAAATGGATTTAAAATGGAAGGGAAGGGAGGGTAAGGTGGAAACTACTAAGACCAATGTAAAAGCAAAGTAAGAAAATAAATTCACAAAAATTTAAAGAGAGTAAAGAGGTATCATTGTTTGTGAATATTTTATGTTAAGATTTGAGTCCTCTTTTGAAAGTTAAGTACTTGAAGAAGGGATCATTCTCTAATTCTGATCTAGCTAAACTGAAATAATTGATTGCAATTGAACCACATACAACCTAAGGTTTTATTTTACTTGCTCTCTAGTCAAGCTCCCACAGAGCTTCTCTCTTTTTTTCCTCTTAAGAGGAAATGACTAAAAGCCTGACTTACATATGTGTTTCTCTCTCTCCCTGATAGAATAAGAATAGAAAATGAACAAACAGCTGTTACAGCTGTAAGAGTCTGGCCATATTGCGCCTAACAGGTGGCCTAAAGGTCTGGGGATGTTTATGAAAGCTGGAGCATTTCAGGGTATCAGTAAAAGACCATAAAGGGTAGCAAAATCATACCTACATAGAATATAGTTGTAAGTCATGTCTGCTTCCTACTATCATTGATGCCCAAAGATTTTTTAGCTTTTTATTTATTTTTCATATATTTGTAGCCTCGTAGATTTTTAATATGTAGTTTTATGGTTTCTAGTACTTTTCCTGCCCTTTCTCACAATAAGCTGACCCTTACTAACACATTCTTGAAATTCTGTTTAGTCTTATTCCTAAGAAAAGAATTTCTGACAAGAACATTTTTTTCCACCAGAACTTAAGAGACATAACAAGAAATGGGGCCCCTGGACTAACTCTGAGGTCCTGACTCAAGGATGGGTTACTAGAGCAACTGATCTCTTGTTGGAAGTACCTGCGAGATATATTAATTAACTAACCTTATTAAAATTGTAAAAATCTTTTATCATGTGTGCATATAGCCATATTTGTGCATCTGAAAGCTTTCATTAAAGAGTTGCTTTTTAAATTATCTTAATACCATTTGGAAAGTTTTGTGGTTTTATTCCAGGCACCATCATGACTGGCATCTTCATTTTTCTCATGCCACATATTTAACTTAGATGGTTTAAAAAAATGTCTGGCACCAAAAGAAATCCAAAGCCCATTGTATTATTAGTGCATCAGATCAAGCTGGCAGTTGCAAAATGTTATAATTTCAGTTAGCTGGAGATTTTCATTCATCCCACACGATACACAGACCACAGGTGTTACAACAATGTTACAACAATCTGCCTCAACAAAGCTCAACAGCCAAAGGAAAAAACCTCTCACCCCACCTCTAAAGTGAAATTTCTGATAATTGAATTAATCATTAAATACTGTAGTATTAAAATTAAATCATTAAATAAGTAGTATCATTAAATGAATGCTATGCAAAGGAGACATTTTTAGGGAAAAGGGAACTGATTTTATTATATCTTGCTTTTTAAACAGTAACCACTAACATATTGGAGAGTATAAGTGTGGATGGATGGATGGATGGATGGATGGATGGATGGATGGATGGATGGATGGATGGACAGATGGATAGACGGATGGATTCCAGCAAGGAGTACTGCTTCAAAGGAAGACCTGTGCCTTAGGGTAGGCCTCTTTCTTCTGTTAGGATAAAGAAACCAGAAACATATCAAAATTATTGTCATGGCAGCAAGCAGGTGGGAGGGGCAGTTAAAAGAAACCTTCTACTGCTTGAAAGTCAGATCATGTTGAAAATATTTGAGTTTACATTCAATTTATGTGCAGACAGGTAAAGCAATGACACGCTGCCATTTTCACTGTATTCTTTCAGGTTAGGCTGATAAAAACCATTCAAAATGCCCCAACCAAATAAAGACTATGGTATCCATTTGTCAATATTATTGTTACATAAAGGATATTGAGTCAGGTTCCCATGAGAAAAGATTTCATAGTGAGAGCTATAACTGATGGCATATGTTAGTACAGAGAAAGCAAGTTTTGGGGTAGGATAAAAACAAAAGCGAAAAGGGAAAGGGAAAGCTCTCCTCAGTGGTCAGCCTCTGGAGGCAGTCTTTAGTAAGCACGTGGAAGTGGTGGTGACAAGTAATGAAGATGATGATGATTTTTGTCTGACACTTTCTTCCTAGGACAATGTGCTTTCCAGTGGGACTTGTTTAAACTCCTTACAGCTTGAGTCTTGCTTATGAGGCTGTTAGCGTACTGACTGAGTATTTTTCTGTTCAGTTCCTCTATGCATGTACTTTTGGATAATATTTACAGAGTATTTCAGTGGTTGTTATCGACCTTCTTTTGCACTGTGTTTATGTTTCCCTATACAAACAAACCCCAGAAAACAAGAGATAAAGGAAAGCAAAGGAAGGAAGGGCAACCTACCACCAGCGGTATTTGCTTTCCACGAGAGGAGCGACAAGAACACCAGAGTTTTGCAGGTGCAGTATCGTGAGACCAACATCACACGAACAACAGCATGGGAATCCAAGAGGGGTCCACGGACACAGAGGTGCTGAAAAGAGTCTGCTGCCACAGCTGAGGGGAAATGCTTTAGGGCTGCAAACAGAGGGCCTTTAGCAATACTCACCATTAACACTAAGGCACCCAAGGTACAGTGCAGCAGCACCAGCTTCCATATCCTGAGATTTGAATTTGAAGCATTTTAGAAAAGATTTTATGTTCTCTTGTCCTTTGTCCTGCAAAAGTGATACTCCAGTGAGTGTCAAGTCATGGGTAGCTTTATAAAGGAGGATAAAAGCATTTGCAAAGGGAGGAGACAAGATAGACATTGCCTTAGATTATACTCTGAAGATAAATCTTTAAAATGTTTTTTCAAAGTATTTGAAATGTTTTGACAATGTGCAATACATTTTTATATTTTTACCTTTTTTATTTTGTGTTAGAATATTTTTAAAACTCTATTATTTGCTTTTTGTTTTATCTGAAAGTTTAGTGCAAATTATACTGATTTCTTCAACTTGAAATATCTAAACAATAAGTGAAAAAATTTCTTCAGTCAGTCTAAAGCACAGTGCTTTACAATCAGTAATGTTGTGCTGTTTGGTCGCTACTGTTTTCTGCTTGCATAGAGCAAAGCAAGGACAAGCTCTAAACCTAGAGATTTCAATTTTGTCTCCCAACTAATCATTTTTTAAAGGCATTTTTGTTTTACTGGCAAATAACCTACCTATAGACATTATAGCATGGGGGAATGAAAAACTTTAAGATAATTCATAGTTTAAATATAAACATATTAGTAATAAATGAAATACACATTCATTTGCTCTGGGAAGCTCCTGGAAAAATGGACAGACAAAAGTACCTAGAAAGCTGCAGGAAAGGTCAGTGACTTTGTCTGTGTATGGGTGAAAGTCAGTGGCAATTTATTGAGAAAATGTATTACTTTCCAGGAGAGTAGCTATTTGGAGCAATATTTTTTCCAAGAAAGAAGGCTAGGAGTTGTTCAATGGGGAGTGGGAACTTCTGCTGCCCGAAGAGCTGGGCAGAGGAACAGAACAGAGGCAGGATAAGAGGCATGAAACCTGATGTGATTGAAAGACAACAGGACAAGAAACAGAGATAGATCTTTGTTTCACTTGGAGGCTGAGGTGGAAATTTAAAGGTGATTTGTTAGATGTTGATTGAATACTCTTTCTTTTTCCCTCATGCTGTTTTTTTTTTTTATTTCAAGGAACCACAGAGTCCAAAGAATTTTTAGGCAACATGCATTTAGTGGCAAGAAGTTTAGGGAGATATGTTAGAGGATGGCAGGAGAGCAGAAAAAGAGATTAAGTAGAACTTTTCCTCCCCATACATAACTGGAAACATTCCAGTCAGTGTGAGACCTGAAGCAGCCGTCATTCTTTTTGTGCAGTTGCCATAGGAGGAAAACAAGTTTGGTCAAAACTGTCTTTTGAACTCATTACTGGACTTGTCTTCTCAGTTGTACACACATATTCTTAGATTGTCCCCTCGTACCTGTAAACGTGCTTTCCTACATAGGGCCTTTTCAATCTTCAAATGGCATCTTGGCCTGGATCAGGAATAGTGTGGCCAGCAGGACCAGGGCAGTGATTGTTCCCCTGTACTCAACACTGGTGAGGCCACACCTTGAGTCCCATGTCCAGTTCTGGGCTCCTCAATTCAGGAAGGACATTGAGGTGCTGAAGCATGTCCAGAGAAAAGCAACTAAGCTTGTGAAGGGTCTGGAGCACAAGTCCTGCAAGGAGCAGCTGAGGGAGCTGGGGTTGTTTAGCCCAGAGAAGAGGAGGCTCAGGGGAGACCTGATCACTCTCTACACCCAATGACAGGATGAGAGAACACAGTCTTAAGCTGTGCCAGAGGAGGTTTAAGTTGGACGTTAGAAAGACATTCTTCATGGAAAGGGGGATTAGATATTGGAATGCACTGCCCAGGGAGGTAGTGGAATCCAGGAGGTGTTTAAAGAAAGACTGGATGTGGCACTTAGTGC
Organism: Cnemophilus loriae; assembly: GCA_013397755.1. Classification (NCBI taxonomy): domain Eukaryota; kingdom Metazoa; phylum Chordata; class Aves; order Passeriformes; family Corvidae; genus Cnemophilus; species Cnemophilus loriae. The sequence goes on along the minus strand of VZTF01009527.1, from coordinate 1,730 downwards.
AAGTTCCTAACTGATGTGGTGGTGTTTGGTCGTAGTTTGGACTCAGTGATCTCAGATGCCTTTTCCAACATAATTGATTCTGTGATAAAAGAGTATCTTAAGGTCTTCTCATCCAGAACAAAATTTTATAAATCCCTTAAGATCTGGAACCCCAGGTGTTGAAGAGGGGGTGATTTTTAATATCTTCAAACTTATATCTGTGGCAATAAATGACGTTTCCCAGTAGGCACATTCTGAATCCTTTGGTAACAGTAAGTAACTCACTGTTATACAAAATGTACTATTAAATTTCCTGTGATGTGCCTTTTCTATCACTTTGCTTTGGGTCTTAATGAAATTTGAACTTGGATAGCTTCCATCTGAATCTGGATCATTAATTCTATTTGTGTGATGGTTTATGCTCCAGCTCATCTTTTTTTTTTTTTTTTTTTTCTGTCTAGTGTTGTTTTTTCTGCCAGTAAAACATGGGTTTAGGTGGAGCTTGGCTTGTATTTGAACTCTGTCCCAAATCTGTATTGCATGTGAATGCTCTTCCATTGCCTCAGCACAGCTGATGTCTTACTTTACTCTTTCTGACATATTCAAATACTATTTTAGCATTTTTTGTTCTTTTTCTTCTTTCCTTAGCCTCACAAAGATAAGAAAAAAAACTCAAACCAAACCAAAAACAAACTAAAAACAAAGAAAAAAGCAAAAAGAAAAAAAAAAAGAAAAATAACTGCCAGATAGTTATAATCTACTGCAGGATGAATAACTGGATTGCTACAAAGTGTGTCAAGGAGAAATACCAAAACATCTTCTGGGATCTTGTCTGTCCAGACCGGTATAAAATACTGGTGTTAATTTAAAAAAAAAAAATTAAAACTGAAATACTTTGAGGCAAAGTAAATCCAGCTCTACAGTGCAGTACCCTACATTTCCTTATACTCAAAAAGTTTTAGGATCTTCTTTAATACTAAAGGTGTTAAGAGGAATAGAGAGAATATTTATTATAAAATCCAAACATAATTTAACAGCAACAGCTTCATCTGTCACGCTGATGTCCAGGCAAAGTTGGAAAATTCTGTTTTTAAAGGATAATAGTTTCATTCTGGTACCCAAACCAAAGTGATTTGCAAAATGTTTTATGAGCATCTGAATGCTCAACAAAGCCTGTTAAGACTTAGTCATTACTAGATACTTATACACAGTGCTGTAATTTGTTTATTTTATCCTTTCAGCAAGACTGATGTTTCTTAGCATATCTTTAGGTAAAAATAGTAGCCGTGATGTTTTTCTATCACTGTCCAAGACAGTAATAGTTTGGTTATGTACATAATATATTTTGCTACTGATAAATATAAGAGGTTTTAAATTTAGCCTTGCTTTCCATCAGATGTCATCTGAATGCAATATACATTCCCCATCCCCTCCCCCCATATTGGTTATAGGACAAAGGTTCAGCTCATTCAAATAAATAACAGTACATTTTATTTTTAGCTTATGCTATAGGTCTTCCATATCAAGATGTCAGTGAACTGAAAGGACAGAGGTAAAAGCTCTATGACAAGGGTGAAGTAATATTTTTCTCAAGGGAAAAACAACAATACAACCCTGCCTCACAATGCTTAGTGAATGGTTTAATTTACCTTTCAGTATGTGGTTTCATTCCCTTTCCCATGTAAATAATTCAAAGAGACAACCCACCCAAAACTGTTAATTTTCAGCAGTGTTTCTAATGGAAAAATATT